>CM038682.1:376658647-376918620 GCA_021605205.1 Aegilops longissima | reverse complement strand
CGTTCCGGTTTGTGAGCTTACGCCCAACAAAGTCTGCAACTCCACACCTTTGAAGCTGTCATACACTCGAGGATAATGTTCTTCATTCTCCTTTATGTAGGTCTAGTCGACCCACCTCATATCACACACTATAGGCTTCTTGTCCAATAAGATTGTCTCATAGAAATCCCATTTGTTGCTTTGTGTGGAACACCTGTAAACAACAGCAGCCCTTCTCTGGTGGCATATGGATCGACTCTCTCCATAGCCTCAACCACAGTCTCTCTGATCTTCATGTACTCAGCCACAGGATGAGCATCATTGTGGTCTTGAATCTTGGGTTTGAGCTTCCTCAGGACTTGTCCTTCATCATCTTCCTCAACAGCAACTTCAGGCACTGGGGCCTTGTTCTTCTCAGCAGCTGGTATACTCCTGGTATTCCTCTTAGGTGCACTCTTGGGCTTGGATGCAACTTTGGGTGCTTCTTTGGGCTTTGATGTTGCAGCCCACGACTTTATAGCATCACCCATCAGCCACACATGCCTTGGGTCTTTGGTGCAACAACCTCTTCTTCTTCTTCTTCCATCATGGAAGGCTTTCCAATCACTCTGGCCATGGTCTTCTTGACCCTTTCCTTCCTTTTCTTCCCTTCTGCAGCATGCTCTTTGGGTTGGGATTCCAAAGATGCTTGAGTGGAGGCTCGACTTTAGACATGGGTTGTCTTCCTGCTGGCCTTTTGATCTTCATACAGCTTAGCTGCAGCTGAGCTATACTCCTTCTTGAGCACTTTCTTCTTTGAAATGGCCTCATCTTCTCTTGCCACATAATCCTCATCCTCGGATTCTGAGATTCTCTTCTTCCTTGTCCTGGGGGCAGCTTTGGGCAAATTCTTTGGGAGTGCTTACCTTCCTTCATCAGGCTGCTAGAGGACTAGTGCCCTCACTCATCTGAATCTGCTCCTCGACTTGTTGCAGTTGTCACTTTGGTGGGACATGTTGCAAACCTTGTTGCAGACCCTCTGAATAGTTATAGATGAGATAGAGTGGATGAGCATCACAAAATATAGAGGTTTTGCAAATGAATTATTCAAAAACTTAGTTTTAGTTTTCCACTGAAAGCATTTGGATCAACGGTTTGCAAACTCGGTGATCTTGAAGCAGCTTTTGGAACCTAAACTAGTGAACTTCGGTCGAGACCAGTCACGATTGATGTAACACCGAGACTGCTAAGGTTTCACAAAGTTCTAAAATCGGTCTGTGATTAGCAATTCTTGGTTAGACCGAGAGTTACTAGTGCAATGGCGTTAGCGAATCGGTGGGGCCAGTTTTTCAACTCGGTGGTCGAGATAGTTTGTGAAACCTAACCCTAAATTTTCAAATCGCATCTATTCTAAGGATTGTTTTGGTGAATAGAGGTGTTTCAATCGTGGCAAGAATCATAATGAACACAATGTGCTAGGAATCGGATGAGGATAGCGTGATCGAGTTCATACCCTAGTTGGCGATGAACTCGCTTCTGGTGGCTGCAGCGGAGATGAAATCTGTTGGGCGGCGGAGACCAGCGACGAGGCGGCTAAGCGGCGAAGTCGACGATCGAGACCTAGAAGGCGAGAAGCGAGCTATCTCGGAGGAGAAGAGGTTTGGAGAAAGTTTTCCAAAATTTTGCCCGTGTGAATATAGCCCGACAACATCGGTGTGACCAAGTGGAACAACTCGGTGGCACCGAGATGCATAACTGATTGATAGTTCTGACAACTCGGTGTGACCAAAAGTTCAAATCGGTTGCACGAGATTGAAAACCTAGATCGACTTAGTGATCTCGGTATGACCCGAAATGGAGGAATCGGTCGGATGAAAAGCACAAAGAAGTTTTGGAAGTTTAAGTCTATGATGAATCGGGGACTCAGAGTGCTCCTCACAGTGGTTCGAATCGACTTGATCAAATTTTGTGATGTAGCATGAATAGAGTTTGAGACGAAAAAAGCATAGATAGCTAGAGAAGGTTCTTAGGCATTCTTGTCCATCCACTTGGCCAAATAAAAAGAAACCAATCAATCAAAACAACAAGTGGATGTCCTCGAATGAGTAAAATATGCAACCAACATGCTCACACAATAAAATGACAAATGAAATATGTGGCAAAGCATGCGCAACCAATTCTAGCATCTATCAAACAATTGGCGATGACTAGGTCATCTATATATGAGTATATTGACTTAGGAGTCAAATGAGAACATTTGATCATAGGTCATACTCATCGTTTAAGCTCAAGTGGGGTTACCAATTTTACATAATGCATTGATGTGTTCACATCATTAGAGTTGCTTTGACTCAATTCTTAGAGTTAAGCTCCCCCTAGATGTGAGATCCCCCCTTAGAGGGATGAACTAACCTTGGGTTTTGTCGATGATGACTTCATGTAGGTGTTGAAGATGTGGATGCTCAATGTTGATGTAGATCATTTGGAGCAATCCTTTGGAGTGAGTTGCACTTTCAATACCTACATGGGTTAGTCCCAAGGAACAAAGAAGAATATCCGTAGACATAGAGTGATGCACACACAAGATGATGTCCATGAAAACATTAGGTTACCTTGTCCCTTGCCTTACCAACATGAGGGTTTGTGACTCCTTGAACTAGTGCAAGATATGGAAGTTGATTGCACTTGTCCTTGCCATAATGATACGAGTGAAGAATGTTGGTGGAGTCACCCTCAAGAACTCTCTAGTTCTTCTTCTTCAAGATCCACATCATCTTGATGGGAATCCTTGGAGTTGTAGTTGTACTTGATGAAGTAGAATTTGACGTAGTCTTGGGAACCCACTTGACCAAGGCCTTAGGTGCTTCTTCAAATGCATCAATCTCCTCTTGAAGCTTGTCCTTGCCTTTGTTCTTGTGGTCTTGTGGTGGAAGATCATCTTGTGCTTGTGTTCCCTTGAAGTGTAAGTGCATCTAGTGCCCCTTAGTGATTTTGGTGTATTGAAGACTTATAGGTTAAGGGACTAATGTGTTTATGAGTGTACACAGGTCCATAAGTCTATGAGGAGTTTGATATTCTGAGAGAAAGTCGACCCTAAAATGAAGTTCTTGTTGAAGACTTTGGTATTCGAAGACTTTACGAAGACTTTGAAAGTGAAGAAATTGGTGTGACCTTGAAGACTTGGTATTCATTTGAGGAACATGAAGCGTGAAGACTTTTGTTTTTGTAGTTTCGTTTTCTCTTTCTTGAGTCATAAAACACCGTCTTTGTTAAAGGGGTCGAGGAAATACTAAGGAAAAATTCCATGTGATGCTCAACTCAAAATCCTACACCTACCAATCCCTTGAGTGAAGCCTTTGGAAATCTCATACGATTCATCAATTTCTTGATGTGAGAGCGAAGTTCTTACAGTCCTTTGAGAATTCATTCTTGAGGAGTTAAGGAATCGCCGATCTGGATTGCCTACAGTGAGAACATGATAGCCACGAGGAATTTGAGAGTCAAATTTCCGACCGTTGTTGTCTTCTTGGCACTGCTGTCCCAAAATATCTTATCTACCTAACGGTCATATCATTGAAGGGCATTTATGTCTTATCATGTTGGGCTGCTCCCTAGGCTATAAATAGCTGCCCCTACAACCACTAGTTGGTTGGCTGCTCGAGAAAGCTGACACTTGTCATTTGAGAGCATCCCATCCTCAGGGACTTTGGCGAAAATCATCAGTGAGGAAAAAACCCAAACAAACACCTACAAACCCAAAGTGATTTAGCATCACTGAAGAGATTGATCCTGCGTGGATCCGGCGCTTATTACCTTTGAAGACTGTGCTTCTTCCAGACGGTTAGGCGTCATGGTCTAGAAACATCAAGAGGAATTGTGGATCGCCGGTGACCGAGTCTGTGAAGGTTTGGAAATCGCTGAAGACTTACCACAGTGATTGGGCGAGTGCATGTGACCTTTGTTCAAGGAGAATATGGTGAGGACTTGGTGTCTTGAGCAGCGTGCTCGGCATTGGGTGTCCGGGCTTGTGTCCTCGAGTTTAAATACTCGGCCGCTCCAACCAGGGCGTACAAGCTGAGACAACAGTTGGAACTGGTCTACAAATCATTGTCTTCACCAACCTTCTTGGTTCTATTTCCTCAACTCATTCATTTTCTCATTCTTGTGTTGAGTGTTTGTTCATATCTGTGTTTGAAGACTTTGTTGAAGACTTTCTTAATTTCCTCAGTTCAATTTCTTGATCATTTGTCTTCATCTTGTGTTATCCTATGATTACACTTTACGTACTCTGTGATTGTCTTCATTTCATCATGATGACCATGCACGTGATACTGTTATGCTTACTTACGAGTACTTATTCCGCTGCAAGTAGTTCTTCGCTAAGGAATTTCCGCACGACAAATTCCTCGATGAAGAATTCATAAAATCGCCTATTCACCCCCCTCTAGTCGATATAGCACTTTCAATTAGTATCGAGCGAGGTACTCCTTGTTACGTGTGATTTTAGTTTAACCACAGGAGTTTTAGTTATGTCGATCACATGTATGAAGAAAGTGACATCCCGTATCTTTGGCGGTCATGATTATCCCAAGTGGAAGGCCATGATGAGAGCGCCTCATGGCTATGAACAACAAGCTATGGACCGTCACTGAGATTGGTCTTACCGATCTATGTAAGAAGGCGAAGCGCTGATGACATTCATAAGTACACTTGACTTGACATCATGGCGAAGGACATCATCTGTTCCTGCCTATCCAAAGATGAATTCAAGCGCATTATGCATCTTTGCAATGCGAAGCTTATCTGGGACCGAATCTCTGACGTCTATGAAGGTCATCGAACCCGTCATGGTCCTTGGTTTGAGGACTTCAAGGAATCTCTCAAAACGATGACTTTCGAACCAGAATCATCATCTTCTGCATCATGTCTCATGGCAAAGGGTGACAAGGTAACCGAATGTTCCTTATCCGAGTCTAGTAACGATGAATCTAATGATGGTATTGAACCTAGTTATACCAAACTTGTTTGCATTGCCACTAAACAACAAACGGCCTTGGAAAAGGTTCAAAACATGCTAGATAAAAGTAATGATATGTTGGGTGAAGAAATGGATCGCACTAAAGCCACGGTGAAAATATTGGAGACTTGATCTAGGTTTGACAGCCTTCAAGGTCATCATAACACTCTCTTGTCGATCATGAGAAGCTTTCTTATGAATTTCTTCAAAGAAAGCAAGATCTTGAAGCTAAGAGTGAGTTATGAAGATCTTCGAAGGGCGCGATTCACTACTTGCTCAACAAATCAAGCGCTTCTCGGGAAGAATTTGTTCCTCCATGCTTAAAGTGCATTGAGCGTGAATCGCTAATTCTTCACTGAATGTTCAAATGCTTCAAGCTTTACAAATTCTTCACCTGCCCCTGCTATCACTAATTCCTCATCGAGGACATTGCTAGTATCTCGACAATGCGAGGGCTGAAGGAATTTTACATATGAGGCATGTACAAAAGCCTCAAAGGGCATCGGACTCTTTGTGATGTGCTTAAAAGCAGATCCTCAACAAGAACCCTAGGAAAGAGGGTATTGCCTTTGAGAGGAAACTCAGTCTTGATGGAACATATTGGAAGCTTTGGCGGTACCCCAAAACCTCATGGGTTCTGCAAAGGGACCTCGAGTTGATCCATCTAACTTATCTGGTTTACATGTGAATCTCCTCATTCTTACGATGAGTCATTTGACTCAACTATAAACTATTCAAAAATCAGAATGGTGAAGTATTTGCTAGATATGTTGGCACTAAGCTGAGGAGCGGTTCTCCTATGAAGAAAATCTAGGTTCCCAAGAAGTGCCTTGAAAGTCTTCGGTGAATGTCCTCATGACACCACACATGAAGAATAGGAACCCCAGATCAAACTCTTCATATGGACCAAATTCTTCATATGGATCCAAGTCCTCATCTGAACCAAATTCCTCATGTGGATCAAATTCCTCAAAGGATCAAAGTCCTCATATGATTATCATCGTGCTAACAACTCTGTTTAGCGGGGTAGAGCTAAGGGCTATGAATATGTGCATTATTCTTCAAACCATTATGTTCATAAGTCCTCGAAGAATTTCTGCTTATTCATATGCTTACCCTAACCCCTCTTATGTGAAACAAAATGGATTGGCTTCTATGACACCATTCTCATATGGAGCTAAGTGAGTGATGAACTCTTATACCCCTTCAGATGTGGGTGATGAAGAAAAGGACTAATCTCTTCTGCGAGGTCAGGTCTCGGGCGTGCTTTAACGTCTGAAGAATTTCTTTGGGGGCACGACAAAATTGCTGAAAGGGCCTTGAGCTAATCATGAAGAAATGAACTTTCATTTCATACATCCTCATCTTGCTATATCTGTTTTCTTTGCTTGATGAAAGTCATCGATGAAATTGATATCATATTCTTCTTGATGAAGTATATGAGATCGTAAGTTACACTAATTCATCTGCGGGATGATCAACAAAAGCCAATGAGTGGGTCCTCGATAGTGGATGTACAAATCACATGGTGGTGACAAGAATCTATTGATGGATGCTCCTTATCACCGTCACATCTGAAGCATATCATCTTTCTTGACAAAGGCAAAAGTTAGGTATTGGGTCTAGGTAAGATTGCGATCTCTAAGGACATACACATGGACAAAGTCATGCTTGTTGAGTCCTTAGGATACAACCTCATGTCGATCTCAATGCTTTGTGATCTTGATATGGTTGTTGTCTTTGGCAAATGTCGTTGTGTTGTGATTATGGAAGTGACAATTCCAAAGTCTTGAAGGCTTTAGGAGAGGAGACTTGTATATTGTTGATTTCTCTCTGGGACCACAACCAGCCGTGTGCCTACTTGCAAAAGCTTGAAGGCTGGTTATGGCATCGACGACTTGGTCACGCAGGCATGAGGAATTTACTGCAGCTTGCAAAGAAGAAGCATGTCATTGGCATTGAGTGTCAAATTCCTCAAGGATCACTTGTGTGGAGCCTGTGAAGCTGGAAAAATGACCAAGGCCAAGCATCCAGCAAAGACTATCATGACCACTACTCGTCCATTCGAATTGCTTCACATGGACCTCTTTGGTCCTAATCAGTACTCAGCAGTCACTAATGATGCATCTCTATATGGTTTTGTTATTGTTGATGATTACTCTCGTTACACATGGGTACACATTGTCACTTACAAACATGAAGTGCAGGAAGTCTTCAAACGATTTTCCTCGAGGGCTTCAACCAACTTTGGTGTGAAGATCAAGCACATCAGGAGTGACAATGGAACTGAGTTCAAGAATTCAGGTCTTGATGACTATCTTGTTGAACTTGGTACATGAGTTATCGCTCCTTATACTCCTCGGCAAAATGGCGTCGTGGGCGCAAAACGAGAACTCTTGTTGAGATGGCTGCGCTATATGCTTGATGAATACAAAAGCGCCTCGTCTTTTTGGATTGATGCAATTGATACGCGTGCCACATCATCAGCAGTATATCTTCACAAATTCTTCAAGAATACTGCCTATGAACTCCTCAACGACAAGAAACCCAATGTGAGTTATTTCAAAGTCTTGATTGCTAAGCGTTGGATTAGAGATCCTCATCACAATGCTAAATTTGCACGAAGCACATGAAGGTTTATGCTTGGTTATGGAAAGGACTCGCACACCTCTGAGTCTTCAACAACGCTCTTCACAATGTTGTTGAAACTGTAGATGTCTTGATTCGATGAAACTAATGGCTTGCAAAGAGAGCACCTACCTACATGATAGATGAACCAACACGAGGAATCTATCAAGTTTAAGACAAGCGAGGATGTTGTTCCTCTTGAAGAATCTGCTTGAAGAATTCATTCTAGAACCGCGAAGAATGTCGGTGATGCACTGAAGATAATCTTTGAAGAAAATGGTCTTTGAAGAAAATGCTGATCAAATTCCTCGGCGACAACCAGCTCATCCTCGCGTTGCAAAAGAAGTGCAAGTTGAAAAGATCATCGATGACATTGAAGCACGGGTCCTCTCACGCTCAAAAGCTTCACATTTATCTAACTTTTGTGGGCACTATGCTTTTGTCTCTATCACAGAGCCCACTAAGGTAGATGAAGCATTTACGGAGCTGAGAGGATTCAGGCCATGCAAGAAGAATTACATCGATTCGAGCTCAACAATGTCAGGAACTGGTCAAGCGTCCGGATCCTGCATAAGCATAATATCATTGGCATAAAGTGGATCTACCGCAACAAGCAAGATGAAAATGGCCTTGTGGTGAGGAATAAGGCACACCTTGTAGCTCAAGGCTACACACAGGTTGAAGGAATTGATTTGATGAAGCTTTTGCACCTGTTGCTAGACTTGAGGCTATTCACATATTACTTGCTTATGCTAACCATCATGATATCACTTTATATCAAATGGATGTGAAAAGTGCATTCCTCAATGGTAAGCTTGAGGAAGAAGTATATGTTGCTCAACCCCCAGGTTTTGAAGATCCAAAGAATCCCGACAAAGTCTTCAGACTCAACAAGGCCCTCTATGGCCTCAAGCAGGCCCCTCGGGCGTGGTATGATACTTTGAAGGAATTCTTCGTGAAGAATGGCTTCACACCCAGTTCACTCGATCCTACTCTCTTTACTAAATCTTATGATGGTGAATTTTTTGTGTGGCAAATATACATTGATGATATTATCTTTGGCTGTACTAACCAACGTTACAGTGATGAATTTGCCTATATGATGAGTGAAGAATATCAAATGTCTATCATGTGAGAGTTGAAATTCTTCTTAGGTCTTCAAATTCGTCAACAACGCAATGGCATATTCATATCTCGGAGAAATACCTCAAAGGATGTTACGAGGAAATTGGCATGCAAGATTGCAAAGTCGTCAAAATTCCTATGCCCACAAATGGCCATCTATGCCTTGATGAAAATGGTATTGACTTGATCACAAGGTATACGCTCCATGATTGGTTCTTTATTGTACTTATGTGCATCTAGGCGGATATAATGCTTAGTGTTTGCATGTGTGCCCGATTTCAAGCTAACACGAAGGAATCACACCATAAGGCTGTGAAGCATATTCTTTGATATCTAGCTCACACACCAACACTAGGATTATGGTACCCCAAGGGCTCTACTTTTGATCTCATTGGATATTACGACTCGACTATCTTTGGTGATCGTGTGGACCGCAAGTCAACATCTGGTACTTGTCATTTCCTCGGACGATCTTTGATGCATTGGTCCTCGAAGAAAGCAGGCTGTATCCTTTGTCTCTGCGGAAGCTGAGTACATTCTGCTGGTTCTTCTTGTGCTCAATTCTTTGTGGATGAAGCAAACTCTCAAGGACTATGGCATCAGCGTGAAGAATGTGCCTCTCTCTTTGTGACAATGAGAGTGCCATCAAGATTGCTCACAACCTAGTTCAGCACTCGAAGACAAAGCACATTCAGATTCGTCATCATTTTCTTAGCGATCATGTGTTGAAGGCGGCGTCTTTATTGATCATGTGAAGGCGAAGAACAACTAGCGATATCTTCACAAAGCCATTGGATGAGAAGAGATTTAGCAAGTTGCGGTGTGAGCTAAATATCTTAGAATCTTGAATGTTCTTTGAAAAGGACACACATCCGACACTTATGCAAAATTGATGACTTAGATGTGCAACACATGAAGAAAGCGTTTTCTTCAATCAATGAAGAATAACACTCTAAGTGTGAAGAAATTAATGAAGAATTTGATTCTCGAAACCCTCGACAATTATGCGGCGGTGTCTGAAATCATCATTCTTATCTGATGGGACACACCACCACCAAAGTTGAAAATCTTCAATTTGAGTTTTTCCTCAGTTTTGAAATTCTTGAGTTTTCAAATTCTTCAACTTTGCAAAATCTTCCTTTTTTCGTTGTCTTTCTTCATTGGCTATATATATATATATATATATATATATATATATATATATATATATATATATATATATATATATATATATATATATATATATATATATATATCCTCTGACATTCACTTATGGCTATTTCTTCAAATTGCTCTTTCTTCTAAGTGAATGTGATGGGACCCTTCCCCTCTATGCTATACTCAACCCAATCTATTCACAAATTCTTCATATGCGTTCTATTTGAAACTTCGTTCAAAATCTTCTTTGTGTCCTTGTCAATTTGAAGAAATTGTGAGCGGAACTTTAACTTATCTTATCAAATTTTGGCTTTGCCGCTCAAACCGTTCCGTATCCCGATAGACTTATCTATTCACCCACGATCTAACACGATCTCCACTTTTCGATGCGTGGGTGACACATGTCAGCGAATGAGAAGGGTCGAGGCACGTTAGTCCTAAATCTTGAGGCGAATAGTTTTTCACTGCGACTATAAATACCCCCTCTCCCCTTCCTCACTTCCTTTACTCCGCTCGACCGCTCTCTCTCTTGCTTGAGCTTCTCAAACCCTAGCGCCACCACTACTCCATAAATGGCGGTGAGGAAGAGCTTCTTGCCTCGACCTCGTCGCCGTCGTACTCATGCCAGCCGTGGAAATCTTCACTCCGCCGCCGCCGTAGCTGTCTTCCTCCTTGAGTTAGGGCGTGGAAGATCTGGCCCGAGCTTCAAATCTACACTTCTCGGTTAAATGCGTGTTCTTCATCGAGGGTAATTAATAGTTACTTTTACTGCCCTCTTTGATTCAAAATTTCTCGACAAAATCTTCAAAGGTGTTTTATTCTTCAAATCCTCACACACAAAACACCTCTCTAGTCATCATTCTTGATTCCTTTCTCTAAGCATATTTTTCTTCAAGATTCCTCAATTGTGTGGATCCTCGATCTATACAACTCTGGAACCTAAGACAAAAGCAGCTTAGTGAAATTCTTCAAAACTCATCTGGTCAAATTCCTCAAACTTGTTCTTTTGAAAAACCTTACGAGAAGCGCATATGACCTCTCCAAATTCCTCGCAACTATACTCTGTTCACGGTACTCATGTCCATTCTGAATCACTAGATTCTCATCAACTTAACTCATTTGCAGCGTTCCTCGAAGAAAAGTTGCATACTTCTTGAGAGAATTCAATTGTTCAAATTCCTCAATGAAGAATATGGCGGGGCGGTAGAAGCCACAGAAAGGAGGAAAGAGGCTGAGGTCATGGCTGCTTTTGAAATACTGAGGACATCTATCTGCCTATTGCACACTGATGAGGCCAAGTTGGAAGGAGAACAAAAATCAGCGCAAAGTGCGCATCTGAGGATTGAAAGGAGATGGGCAAGAGAATGGAGAATCTGGTATGTTACTCAAAGTATATGAAGAAATTAGCATAATCCTCCATGCCCAAGAGCTCCATTGGCACAGGCCAAGAAGTTGACCCACCGACATCAAGCGTGGTGAGGATTTTCTGAAGAATGGGCCAAGCGGCAAGCCAAGTTGGCGAGACAAGCCAAAGAAGCGGTGAGGAAATTCAATGAAGACTACTGCTCTGCTGCTGCCACTGAGGCCCTTTGCTAAGCCTAGAAAATCAATGGCAAAGCCGCTCACAAGCCAAGTGCTTCACCAAGCTGTGCCCTCACGGCCAAGTTCTCGTCAATGCCCTCACGGCGGAATCTTCAAAGCCCTCACGGCCAGTTCCTCATGCTGCTCCTGCTCCTCCAAAATCCTCAGCTCCTCCTCCAAAGTCCTCTGCTGCTCCGGCAAAGTCCTCATCACCTGTACATCTGGCCACGTGCCAAAGGACTGCAGGCATCTCTATTGCCTCTGGTATCTCAGCGAGTTCCTCAGCTGCACCAAATTCTTCGTCAGGCCCCACTGCTGCTGAAGACTAAGGCAACAACTGGTCGAGGTCCTCGGCCAAGTCCGAAGAAAAGCAGGTTGCCTTCCAAGTGCCATCGGCGATGAAGGCGATGATGATGAACTTGCGAGATCATCGAGCAGAGACAAGAAAGGGCCGCTAGAGCCAAAGGCACACAATGCGCTGCTTTTTGGATCAAGGCGATCCTCGATTACATTGATCTACGGCACAAGGATCCGAGACACCCCTATGCCTGATTTTCATTTGACTCTGGTGAAAGTCACATGCTGACCCATTTCATCCTTTGAAGAAATGGAAATTTGAGAAGGCTAGGTAGATCAAGAAGGCTCGATTCGGAAGAAAAGTTCACGAGGAAAAGCGTTGTCAAAATGACAGCGATGATCTCCTCAAGATCGATCTGAAATCAAAGTCCTCAACGATGACTTGATGCTTATTATGCTGATTGGCAAGGTGCCAAAGTCAGATTGTCAACGACTAAGGAGTTCACCAATGTTGCAGCTCAGCGCAACAAGAAGTTCCTCGGTGGAACCTCTGCTCAGCCCTCTTGAAGAACATGCCGGCACCGATGATTTTCAGCTGCTGAAGAAAATGCTAGTTCGAGGCTGATGACTCCATTCCGGCCGCTGAAGAAATTGCGGGGCATCCACTAGTGGTGCGCTGAAGAAGCGAAGAAGTCGAAGCGCATCGATTGCACGAGAAATTCAAGCAGATTCCTCGGCTCGTCCGTTACCTACACCAACTCCTATCCTTCCATCTTCATCGGATGTGAAGAAGACCAAGGCTCTGAGCGAGCTGCGGTGAAGAAAAGGAAAGCATCATTTGCTTGCTTGAATCTTGACTCAAAGAAGATGAAGCCTATGACCAGCTCGTTTAAAAATCCGATTGATCTTGTTCGATTTCCACCATGCCATCAAAGGACCTTGTTACTTTTGGTGAAGAATATGTGATCCCTCAGCGGATCGATGAAGAAAATCATTCTGCTGCTTCGCCGAACAGATTGATGAAGAAATTGAAGTGGATCGATCCCTTCAACACCAATCATTTCCTCGCCAATGCCTCGGTTCACGGTGAAGAGGTGGCGTTGAAAAAGTGAAGATGAAGATGTGGACATTGGATGCACTACGCTGTGATGAATGATGACTTTTGGGAAAATCAGCATCCCAATTCTCCACTCTTCACCCCAATACAACAAATACCTCGGTCCCTGCACCAACCGTTCAAATGGGCTCTGAAGAAACTCATCCCACCTCGTGCATGCATGAAAAATTCCAGCCATAGTCTTGATGAACCTCTTCTGCTGATCCTTTGGACACATGACTGCAAATGAAGAGGAACGAAAATTCCTCGGCTGAAGAACACGAGATTGCGATTCACGAGGTAGTGATGCAACTCAACGACACTCCTCTGCCAAAACCAAAGGATCCATTCTCGCAAGCAAAGTTCAAGGCTGAAGACTTCTTTGGCGAGCATGTTTTCTTCACTGATTACAACCCTTATGATTCTGCTCGCATAAGGAAGGCGTTTACGGACTGCTAGTCAAGCCAACTTTTATTCCTCTATGCTATTCGACAAAGACAAAGTCTTGATCATGCACACATTCCTCACGTGGACATGGGATCTCTGCCGGGCTTGAGCCGGTCCTCAACGTTCTTCACGATGTTGGATTGCTGAATTTCTGCTGACATACGTGATTGGAATGAAGAACTCATTCTTCAATTCTATCGACGCTGCACATCACGGAAATTCGAAGATGTGAACTCATGGGTGCTGGGTGGATGTCGGAAAATACTCACTACAAGGCACCGACAAGCTGAATTGCCCGTGCCCTCCCTCGATCCTCCCTTGATGGTGCTCGTTGCATCTACAATGAACTGAGCTTACAAATCATTACATGCAAGTCTTGATGAAGCCTTTGGAGCGAGGCAGGCCCCTCGAACCAAATTCCTCGTCAAGGAATTCTTGTATGTGCCTCGGACTGTCTATCGCATTACAGCGAAGACAATGAGTCCTATCAAAGGCCACGACTCAAATGATGAAGAAGTCGTTGGCATCATGAAGAATATGCTTTTCAATATCATTCATGGCGTTCCCGTCTAATTCCATGATTTCTTCATGAGGACTCTGGCAAATATTGCTATGTCACCATTTGAGCTGAAGCCTTATGCACCATGGATTATGAGGTTCATCAGGACAAGGTCTTCACTCAATTACAAAGGCTGATACTACGAACCACTGCAGCTACTTGCCTCCAATTGAAGTCCTCAAATGGAGATTTTCCTCGGTGATGACAAAGGCAAGGCAAGCTGCTGTGATAGATGAAGGCATTTGTCCATTGGATGATCAATTTCATGAGCTGCATCCTACTCCACCAATGATGACTCTGCCACTCATGACTCTGCCGCCAACAACTCGCCAAGCAAAATCCTCAAGCCACGGCACCGGGTGATGGTGATCGTGAAGTTACTCCTCGGTCTTCATCAGAAAGTTGATCGCAATCATAAATGGGTCAAGCATCAGTTTGGTTCAATTCTTCACAACATGACCTCAACACACAATGTAGTGAAGAAAAACCAATACTACCTTCAACCGTACTTGGGCTGTTCTATCTCATGTCTCAGTGAGAAGATCTGAAGAAAATGGATCTCAAGGAAGAATTTGACTGATCGCACCTCCACGAAGAAATTCAAGAAGGTCAAGGTTCCTTCCTTGGTGGCCAGCTCCTATTCTTCATCGCGACAACGATGAAAATGAAGACTTGGGCGACAACATGGGGAAGCCCTACTCGTCAACCGACCCGACAACATTGGCGCTCCTCCATCAACTTGATATTCTTGAGCGTTAGTCCTCGGTTTGATCCTTTTGGTCATTCGATGACAAAGCGGGAGAAATTTGAGTTAGTCTTCAAGCAGGTCTATTATATGGGCGTTTTTTACTAAGTTACAACTCTCGCTCTTCTGAAATTTTTATCGGATCGAGTTGTAATCTAAAACCCGATGGTGCTCTGATACTTTTTGATGTGTTCCTCTGCATGCTTATTCCTCGTTATATGTTAATACACGCATGCTGAATTACATCAGTCACCATATTTCATCATGCATTTCAAATTCTTCATATTATATGTCAAATCGTGTATGAATTACAAGATATAGGGAGATCTCCATGATTCAACTCTTCAAATGTGCATTGCCTCAAAAGCAAATTCCTCACTATGCACATCTTGGGGGAGTTCTTCTATATCTTGAAATCAAATTCCTCAATATCAGTATTTACACTTCATATGATTATCCCGTTGAAAACTTAACCTATATTGTCATCAATCACCAAAAGGGGAGATTGTAAGTGCATCTAGTGCCCTTAGTGATTTTGGTGTATTGAAGACTTATAGGTTATGGGACTAATGTGTTTATGAGTGTACACAGGTCCATAAGTCTATGAGGACTTTGATATTTCTGAGAGAAATCGACCCTAAAAATGAAGTTCTTGATGAAGACTTTGGTATACGAAGACTTTACGAAGACTTTGAAAGTGAAGAAATTGGTGTGACCTTGAAGACTTGGTATTCATTTGAGGAACATGAAGCGTGAAGACTTTTGTTTTTACGTAGTTTCGTTTTCTCTTTCTTGAGTCATAGGAACACCGTCTTTGTTAAAGAAATTAGAAATACTAAGGAAAAATTCCATGTGATGCTCAACTCAAAATCCTACACCTACCAATCCCTTGAGTGAAGCCTTTGGAAATCTCATACAGATTCAGTCAATTTCTTGATGTGAGGCGAAGTTCTTACAGTCATTGAGAATTTATTACGGCGAGGAGTTAAATTCGCCGGTCTGGATTGCCTACGATGAGAACATGATAGCCACAGAAGAATTTGAGAGTCAAATTTCCGACCGTTCTTTGTCTTTTGGCTTGGCTGTCCCAAAATATCTTATCTACCTAACGGTCATATCATTGAAGGGCATTTATGTCTTATCATGTCGGGCTGCTCCCTAGGCTATAAATAGCCGCCCCTACAACCACTAGCTGGTTGGCTGCTCGAAGCCGGCACTTGTTGAGGAGTCCCGGATTAGGGGTGTCGGATTGCGGACTACCATCATCGGCGGACTATCATCATCAACGGACTCCAAGACTATGAAGATACAAGATTGAAGACTTCACCCCGTGTCCGGATGGGACTTTCCTTGGCGTGGAAGGAAAGCTTGGCGTCTGGATATGTAGATCTCCTACCATTGTAACCGACTCTATGTAACCCTAGCCCTCTCCGGTGTCTATATAAACGGATGGCTCTAGTCCGTGGGACTACAATCCTAAATACCCTTACAATCATACCATAGGCTAGCTTCTAGGGTTTAGCCTCCTTGATCTCGTGGTAGATCCACTCTTGTAAACATCCACAATATCAATATCAATCAAGCGGGACATAGGGTTTTACCTCCATCAAGAGGGCCCAAACACAGGTAAAACATCGTGTCCCTTGTCTCCTGTTACCATCCGCCTAGGCGCGCATTCGGGACCCCCTACCGAGATCCGCGGTTTGACACCGACATTGGTGCTTTCATTGAGAGTTCCTGCGTGCCGTCACCGATAGGCGTGATGGCCTCTTCAATCGATAACGGCGCAATCACAGGTGAGACCTTTCTCCCGGACAGATCTTCGTATTGGCGACCGCTTTGCTTGAGCCAACTTCGCAGCCATCTGGAAGCGGATCGGCTTCGCCCCTGGCCGTCGAGTCAGGTTTGGAACAAACTTCACGGCCGATATCGCGGGGACTTGATCCTCGATGGATCTGAGCCGCACCAGCGTGCCGTCTTTGTCACGATGGGCATGACCTAACTCTGCGCGGACGGCACCTTGGAGGCGCACACGGATCGCTCCGACTCATAGTCCGGGCGATCGCTCGAATCGAGGGCGGATGGCTGGACACCGCCTCGGGGCCGCAATTTCTCTGGCGATGGGCGAACACTTACCTTGTCCCACATAAAGCCCATGACTCCGGTGCGGACTCCTGCTGGACTCGAACCTCCTGCGCCCTGCCCGGTCGAATCCGATTGGGCGCCGATCATGGAATTCACCGCTGCGAACATCTTTCAGCACTCGCCCTTGGCGATATCATAAATTCATTGAAGCATCTCTACGCTATCCGGAGAGCCTGGCGAACTACGGCGGGGCGGCTGGGGCGCGGATGGCGAATAAATTCAGATCCACCACCACCCACTTTGTAGCCACCGTCGGCGATTTAACCGACCTACTCGACTACGACTCCGAAGACATCGGCGACATAGGCGGCGATGCGGAGACTCCAGAACCGGTGCCTACGAGGACCTTTGGAAGACCACCTCGTCATCGACATATACATGGTGGACACCCGAAGAAGCGATAACGAGGAACAACGGGGCGGCGGCGGGATAATCTCGCGATAAAGAACCAAAGCGGCGGCGCAAATGCGCCCTAAGTCCGCCTCGATCAAAGCAGCCTTCCTAACGACCAGCGATAGAGCGGGGCAAGCCAGCCAGACGACGAACAGGGCGAGCGGATAATCAACCACTTCACGGGCAATCAACAGTCCGGCCACAACACGAGCATAGAACATCGCCAAAAACTGCGTCGCCCTTTGCAAGAAGTTTGAAGAAAGCGAAGCAGAGCTCAAAATAGCGAAGACACGCTCGAGAATGAAGTGGAGCAAAGTATTCAAGACCGCGGAACAAATATGGCAATGGCCATCAAACTAAGAAACTACCGAGCGCAAGTTGCTGCGAGAATTTGTGAGGAAGCCATCGAGCCTTCACGGTCGAGAAAATAAAGAGGCGCTGGCGGATAGGCGGCAGATAGCGAGGCCCAAAGCGACAAGCGGGGCTGCACACAAGCAATTATAATCCTGGTAAAATGGGCGGCCCAAGTAGGTCCATCTACGGGCCAAAAAGAGACCCAGGAAGTAACACACCACGACAAGTGTTGAAGGCAGCGGCACACCCAAATACAGGCGCCGCACCCGCTATGTTTCACCGATGAGGTGTTGGATCATAATTTCTAGCAGGTTTAAACCCATAAACATAGAGGCATCTGACGGCTGTGAGACCCGAGTGCTGGATAGAAGACTATATACTACACATACACATGGCTAGAGGAGATGATCTCCGCCATAAAATACCTACCCCTCAAGCTCAAAGGGCCAGCTCGGCATTGGCTCAAAAGCCTCCCGAGAAAACTCTTGTTGGAAGTTGGGAAGAGCTTGAGGGCCAGCGTTTAAACAAATTTTCAAGGGACTTATGTCGCCCTCCGGATCTTGTGATCTGAGTCATATAACCCAACAGCCGGAGAGTCGGTAGCACAAATTCTAGAACAGGTTCCTTACCAAAAGAACCAAATAGTCGATTGTCAGGACGCGAAGCCTTAGCAGCTTTTAAACACAGCGTCCAAGGGCGAATGGCTGCTTGAACACCTCGGCCAAGAAAGCCAAGAACAATGGCGCTAACAAGCCTCATGATGCGCTTTTGCGCGGAGAAGACAACTGGCTCGCAAGATCACAGCACCAGCGACCAGTACATTCGAGATCGAGAGATGGCAGCGGAAAGTCACGGCGCGAGAAAGATCGGCGCGGAATAAAGAAAAAAAGCCCACGAGACGCGGCGGTCAACGCCGGATTCAAAACTTCGTGGCGGACAATAAAACCACGGCCTCTTAAGGACAACAAAGGCGAGCTATCAAATTTAAAAAAATTTAGATCGGATATGTCAAATCCACGGTACCCTCGGAAGGCCTACAAACCATACCAACGAAATTGTTGGGTTTTAAACAGTCCGGCAGACTTAATGCGGACACAAAGAAACTCGATCATGGCGAGGACAATGGCGAGCCCCACCGGCGAGCACGGAAGTCAAAGACTTTCCCTCGAGAAGTCAAAACAGTAAACTTGCTTCCGTGATAACACGGAAAGCCAACCGGCACTTCGCCAAGACAAGTGTCGGACGATCCACCCAGTGGACCAAGGTTGGATGTCAAAACCAATCACTTTCGACCATCTGGATTAGTCGAAAGTATCGAGGCGAGGATAGACTGCCCGATATCGGATCCCATAATAGGCGGACTGCACCGCGCGGGTGTTGATGGGCGGCGGCGGTGACTTAAACCTGCTATATCCGGACACAATCCGCAAGTGAGGATAGACCCTATTACAATTCGGCATAGCGCACTTCCTTCAAAGGGTGGCGCCGGGCCCTTAAGCCAGCTATCAAGCACCTTTGGGCCAGGAAGCTCGTCCGCTTCAATACAATACCACATTCCGCGTCTCTTCGCTTAAAATGCCGGTCCACGTGGCATCGTTTCATCATAAATTCATGGAGACCCGGACCGGCTGGGCGAGTCGGAATAAATAAGATAGGGGCTACCTAGCGTACACCCCTTCACAAGGGTTTGCGCATATAAGCCATAATGAGCTAGCATAGGCTCAGCTTTCTTAATCTATATTTCAATTTTATGCACTTTCTTGCATGATTTCTTTTCAACCAAGTTCTTCTCTTTTACGAGATGAACAGCGTGCACCCGTCGAGGATGCGGCTGCGCGGAACCTGGCGCGGGCGTGCGGTAGGGACCGTTGCAGGACTCTTTTGAGACTAAGACCCTCGTAAACCTTTCTTCTTTGTCTCTTGTTGCTATAATCCCTGGTTTATCATTATAACGAGTGGAGGCTGGCGTTTTGGCATCGGCGCGCCCGAAGAACCTGCCGTACACGGACACAAGGGGCTTAGGGCTTTGTTTTGCCGCTATTATGAAGACCGAACACCTTGAGTGTTGGCGTCTCGAGTTAGGCCTTGTCATCAGCTCGAATCATGTCTTTGGTCAAATGTTGGGTTTGCCGGCTCCTGTGTTTTGCTGCCTTCGTTCGTATCATCATTCTTGCGGCTCGGGAGAACTCTGCGATTGTGCCCGAGTTCGGCTTGGCGAGCACCTCGATGAAAGCGGCTTTGTCATGATACAGCGAGAGACTGGTCAACCACTCGATCGACCTTAGGAATGTTTAGGATTCCTCCGCTTTGACGAAGGCCGTTTCGGCCGAGCACATCTGGCGCCCAATTGGAGAAACACGGTGCCCCGGGGGCTATGTCGTAGCCCCACCCTCGAACTCCATGGCTAAGTGAAAGTGATAAAGCATTATAGTCCGGTTGCCTCGTTTGCTCGCTACCACCTCCTTTACTGGGACCGAGGCGTTGGATTAAGTGTGAAAGCAGCTATTTTTTGCGAACACCCGCACCTTGTGCGTGGGGGCTGAAACCGACAGCGCCATCTTTCGGGTTATACATACGTATACATGAGCGGCGCAAAGGAGATATTCTATTACTTGAATGCACAAGTATAAAGGGGCTTACATCATAAATATCATTTTACATCATATAAGCGTTCATTCGAGCGTAACATTTTGAAACACCGTGACTCTATGACCACGAGCACCGGGCACGCCGCCAAAATAGTGCTCGGCGGGTAGCGGTTATTATCCGAACCGGGGTGGCAACAGCGGTGGCATCCATCTCTGTCAATGTGTCTTCACCGCGGTAGCGCCATCCGCGCACCCTCTATGCAGGCCGACCGCTTCGCCGCCTTGATATGCGGCACCGCCCAAAAATTGCTGCAATAAGCCAAAGTAACTCTTGGCGGAGGCCTATTCGGCGGATATGGGTCACTATATCCGCCATAGCAAGCCGGACAACCTATTTAGCTCAGCCCACTCAATAGCGATCGGTCGGTGAAGTGAGCGCTCGGACTATGGAATTGAGACCAAAACAGCTCTTCGTCTGGTGATCCTTACGGCGAAAATGCTGCGGCATCCGCCGCTTTTCGCTGCTAAGTCCATATAAGGGTCCTCCGGACACCACAGTTAGTCCAGCTGAGCATATTTTGGATCCGTGAACCTTGGTGCAGCGAAAAGGCTTACCGGCTACAATCTCCCGACTGGCGCAGCTCTTCCTTCATAGCCCGCATTGCAGGCGGGCATTCTTAACCGGCCTTGGCCTTCCGCAGTCTTCTTGCCCGCTAAGCGCTCCTTCCCAAAGCCTCATTGCGGTCGGTAGCCTCTTTTAACTTCACAGCCATTTGGCTATCTCTTCCCTGCTCGGCGATGTGCGTACCTTTCGGCCGCTAACTCCTCGGCCGCCCTCGAGGCTGCCGCATACTCCTCGGCCTGCTCCTTGGCGAGCAAGTTCGGCCGAAGACTCTCCACGGCAACCGCACTATCTGCATTTCACACACATTTTAAGGAGTTGGCTTGGCTCCCTTACCACGTGACAGCGCGGTAGCACTTACCTTGCGACTCATCAAATCGCTTTGTTGATCAGCGATGTCCGCATCCGCCACATCGAGTTGCCGCTTTAGTTCAGCAACTCCATCGGTCCGGCTGGCCCCGGACGACCGCCACCTGCATCGGCACGGCGGGAATTTAAACCTGCGATTTTGATCCTCGACGCGGCTGTCGATATCGACAACCTACCGAGTCTCGGGGCTACTATCTATCTGAGCGCATTCTATATGCAAAACTGTTAAAAGGTGTGTCATTTTACGTACCTCAAACCCGCGATAAACTCGGCGGCATCATGCAACCCGCCTTGGCGAGCGAAATCCTTTCAATCACCATGCTCATCAATGCGTGCTGATCTTACGAGATAAACGCCTTCTCAGCGAATCCTTGACCGCACACCGATTGGCGCGAACTATCCGGCTTTGCCACACCGAGGCTCCCTCGTGGCGACACTTGAGCTCGTCCGCCCTATCCAGGCGCCCGGACGGGCGTCTCGCTCTCTATCATCTCGGACGAAGGTCCCCGAAAACGAGCTCATCTGCGAAGGGCGGAGATCCGAACTACAAGGTAAAAACTTTAGTTATCCTCGAAGCACAAATAGGGATGTCCCTTATTATAAAACTCCTTTCTTTCTACTTACGGCTTGTTGGAGGCTGGCTCATTAAGGGAGATTGTGCGGCGGGGCCTCCCGGACAGGACCCTCGGCGAATTTCTTCCCCGTTTGGGGCTTTTTCCAGGTCCTCGGAGGCAGTCCTCTTCTCCCCTTGGTAGGAGGATTCTCGATCCCCCTCGTTCAAGAGCCTCCTTAGGCGAGGCAGTAGCTTTCTGCTTTCCCCTTCGCCTTCCTTGAAGGCGCAACCTCAACATCCGGACCAGCCACGGGATCGGCGCGGTCTCGGGGAGGGCGGACACCGTATTAATTTTGCTTCCGCTATCCACTCCTGTGTAGAAGGAGATTTGTCATAAGGCGGATCATCGAAAGGCAAACAAACGGTATGTCCGGACTTGGAACTACTTACTTGAGTATTCGGGCGATTGCAGCTTAGTCCAGCATCCTCGGTGTGATAGCCTGGCTTATTAGGGATGATAGACTACTCATATCAATAAGGAATTCCTTCTTTTCCGGGAGCCCATTGGACGAGAACTCCAAAGTTAAGCGTGCTCAGCTTGGAGTAGTGTCGGGGATGGGTGACCGGCAAAGATTGCTCCCGGTGCGCCTGCAGTGAGGACAAAGTCTTGCGAAAAAAGACTAAATATTGATCTGTGGGGCCAGTCTAGATCCGCCGAGAATGCGACCACCGGCGGGTGTGTCGAGGCGTTACAAGTTGGTATCGAGCCGACCCTCGCGATTACGGGATGGTTGCGGACGGTGCGTGGTCATGTTGTTCATGGCGTTTGTGACCCGTCGTGGCACCCGACATGGCACATGTGCGGGATGGAAGCCGGAGCGTTTGTGCCAGAGGAGCGTTCACGTGGCCCGACGGGGCGTCGGTTCCTCACGAGTGGGGGTGTATGTGATAGCACGGCTTATTAGGGATGATAGACTACTCATATCAATAAGGAATTCCTTCTTTTAGGGAGCCCATTGGACGAGAACTCCAAAGTTAAGCGTGCTCGGCTTGGGTAGTGTCGGGATGGGTGACCGGCGACGAAGATTGCTCCGGAGTGCGCCTGAGTGAGGACAAAGTCTTGCGAAAAAGACTAGTATTGATCTGTGGGGCGATCTAGATCCGCCGGAGAATGCGACCACCGGCGGGTGTGTCAAGGCGTTACACTCGGTCAATTCGGGCGCACCTCTTGCGATCCGAAGAATAAGTTATACATCTCCGAGTGTCATACCCATGAAGTGTTGAAGAATCCGTGGGCCCTCGGTTGAACTCCCATAGCCGGAGAGGGCGGCGTTTGCGAAGCGAGGAGGCGCCTAATTAGCATAACCTGCATCACCACCACCATATCGATCTCCCTCGTTAGGAGATCTCGAATCCGACCTGCGGTAGGGGCACGTCCTTTGTGACCCCGGTTGAGCCTGGTTGACCCACGATGTCAATCGTCGTGGAGGTCCCAGGCGGAATAGGGGCGGCTTTTATGCGGCCCCTCGGAGCGGTAATATAGAACCACTCTTGCTGCCCACGGGCCAAGCTCCTCTTGGAAGGAGCGGTAGAGGCCCCGGGCATCGGCCCTCCTACTTATGGCCGCCGCCACACTCCGCAGCGCCCTCGATCATCTTGGCGCCACATTGAAGGTATTCAGCCCACGGGCGAAGTGAGGGTGGCGGAGGAAAACTTGCGAGCGACAATAAATCTTGGAGATATGGAGGATGGACTCGGAGCCAAATCGTGGAATTCAACCCATAGTAAAACATGAGCCCTCTCACAAAGGATCCATCGGAAGCCAAAACCCGATGGAGGTGGGATCTGAGCGACATACTCGCCGGGCTCGGGGGTGGGGATGGCCTGCCCTTGACGAGGCAACCTGTGCGAAATCTCGTAAGGCAGTGCTTGGCCTCCCACAGCTTGGCGTCCTCCTCCGTGGCGGAGGAGGGCATCCACCGACCACTGGAGGTCGGAACCGGACATCGTTGAAGGTCCAAAGCGCTCGAATCTGGAGCTCTAGGTGCTGGAACTTGGGCGTGGAGAGGATTCGATGGAAGATTGAAGAAAAAAGCGAGCCTTGGTCCCGTTATAAAGAGGGGATACCAAGAGCCATCTCCGTGACCGTTTGGGACTCGTCCTTGATAGAGGCGTGGCGAGCAGGCGCGGTTGGGTTACTACGCCCGTATTGATGAGAATCCGCATTAAGGAAACACGATCTACGCTTCGATAAGGCGTGCCAAGAAACAGCTTAGCTAAATCGCTAAGGTGGTAAAGTAAAAAACAATTTGAGTAATGGCTCGGTAGTGGTGTGGCGTCATGCCACGGAAAAGCGTCGGCAGATTGAACTCGTGTATATATTATTATTCTCTCTACGATGGAATGTGGAATTTATTTTGCGAGCGGACACTATCTGGTGTTCACAATCTTCTATCATCTGGAGGAGAACGCCTTGCAATGCCAAGCAATATACCGCTGGACTTATCGTCATTGAAGCTGGTTCGGGGAGCTCTTGAGGAGTCCGGATTAGGGGTGTCCGGATTGCGGACTACCATCATCGGCGGACTATCATCGGCGGACTATCATCGTCAACGGACTCCAAGACTATGAAGATACAAGATTGAAGACTTCACCCGTGTCAGGATGGGACTTTCCTTGGCGTGGAAGGCAAGCTTGGCGTCTGGATATGTAGATCTCCTACCATTGTAACCGACTCTATGTAACCCTAGCCCTCTCCGGTGTCTATATAAACGGATGGCTCTAGTCTGTGGGACTACAATCACAACAACCCTTACAATCATACCATAGGCTAGCTTCTAGGGTTTAGCCTCCTTGATCTCGTGGTAGATCCACTCTTGTAAACATCCACAATATCAATATCAATCAAGCGGGGCGTGGGGTTTTACCTCCATCAAGAGGGCGAACACAGGGTAAAACATCGTGTCCCTTGTCTCCTGTTACCATCCGCCTAGAGCGCGCGATTCGGGACCCCCTACCGAGATCCGCGGTTTGACACCGACACTTGTCATTTGAGAGCATCCCATCCTCCAAGGGACTTTGGCGAAAATCATCGAGTGAGGAAAAACCCAAGCAAACACCTACAAACCCAAAGTGATTGAGCATCATGAAGAGATTGATCCTGCGTGGATCCGACACTTGTTACCTTTGAGGACTATGCTTCTTCCAGACGGTTAGGCATCATGGTCTAGAGCATCAAGAAGAATTGTGGATCGCCGGTGGCCGAGTCTATGAAGGTTGGAAGTAAACGAAGACTTGCCACGGCGATTGTCACAGTCTGTGTGACCTTAGTTCAAGGAGAATATGGTGAGGACTTGGTGTCTTGAGCTGCGTGCTCGGACCTTTGGGTGTCGGGGCTGTGTGTCCTCGAGTTTAAATACTCGGCCGCTCCAACAGGCGTACAAGCTGAGACAACAGTTGGAACTGGTCTACCAAATCATTGTCTTCACCAACCTTCTGGTTCTATTTCCTCAACTCATTCATTTCCTCATTCTTTGTGTTGAGTGTTTGTTCATATCTGTGTTCGAAGACTTTGGTGAAGACTTTCTCAATTTCCTCAGTTCAATTTCTTGATCTTTTGTCTTCATCTTGTGTTATCCTATGATTCGCTTTACGTACTCTGTGATTGTCTTCATTTCATCATGATGACCATGCACATGATACTGTTATGCTTACTTCTAAGTACTTATTCCACTGCAAGTAGTTCTTCGCTAAGGAATTTCTTCACCGGCAAATTCCTCAGTGAAGAATTCATAAAAATCGCCGATTCACCCCCCCTCTAGTCGATATAACGCACTTTCATGAAGGTAGTAGGATCATACTTCTCTTGTTGAGGAACAAACTTCGTCTTGGGGTATTGATCTTCTTCCCACTCAACTCCATTGGCATTGAACTTTCGTTCAAACCAACACTTTGGTTCTTCCGGTGCCTTCCTTGCTTGCGTACAATTTCCTCGAATTGCTTACTACCGGCAAGGCTCTTGTATACACCTTTCTCTATAATTCCCTTCAATAAGCTGTTTTCTTGCTCAAGTGTAACTTGGCTAAGAGAATCATTAGTGGAATCAAGAGAACTACTAGAAGCAACAATATTGGAATTAGCATTATTATTGTTACTACTAGAGGAAGAATCTTTCTTGTTCTTGTTACTAGACTTGACTTGAGGCATGTAAGTAGATAAGAGTAAGCAGCTTGGCAATGTAAGAAGAACTTTTCTTCGGAGATCATCATTGATTGCCTTTAAGAACTCATGCTCTTGCTCAAGGTGAGCTTTTCAAGAGTAACTTCTCATGAGCCCTTAAAAGTTCTCGATGATCTTGAAGATAGTTTCATGAGCTAACTTACGAGTGTTTAGTTCTTTAGTTAGAAGCTCAATATTGTCCTTATCATTGTCATTCGTTTTGTCTTGATTAGCATGATTAATTGATGTTTCATCATAGTATTCATCACTAGAGTTGTCAATAAGTAAATCATCATCACCTAACAAGTCATCTTCATCACTATTAAAATCAACATACTCGTGGTGGTGTTACCTTAGGACCTTTGGCCATGAAGCATCTTCCAATTCCTTCATTTGGTGAATCAAATATGTCGTAGGAGTTGGTTGACACAAGTGCTAGACCGGCAACACCTTCATCTTGAGTATATTCGGAGTCGGAGTGATAGCATCTCTCGGAGTGATTGTCGGAGTCGGAGCCGGATACCCATTCACCAACATGAGCTTGATGTCTTCGTTTTGTGTAGCTCTTTGATGACTTGTCCTTCCTTTCTGAATCCTTGCTTCTTCGTGAGGGTCTTCTTTCATAACGATCATCTCTACTCCTTCTCTCTCTTGGTGGTGATTCTTCTCTTCTACTTCTTCTTTTTGGAGAATCTTCTCTTCTTTTGTAGGGTGCCGTACACTCATTGGAATAGTGTCCGGGTCTCCCACAATTGTAGCAATTGCGCTCTCGACTAGAAGATCTTTTGTCATTGTAGGACCTTGAATTAGAGCTTCTTTCGTTGCTTCTACTCTTGTAGAATTTGTTGAAGTTCTTCACCATTAAGCTCAATTCTTCATTGAAGGTTTGTTTCTCACTTGATGATGTGGGGCTTCACATGAGGCTTTGTAAGCACCACTTGACTTGTTGTGAAGTTCCTCCTTATCCTTGAGTGACATCTCATGAGCAACAATTCTTCCCATGACTTCCGTTGGCTTGAGATCTTTGTAAGTTGGCATCATTTGGATCAATGTGCACACGGTATCATATTTTCCATCCAATGCTCTTAGGATCTTCTTGATGATGAATCTGTCGGTCATCTCTTCACTTCCTAAGCCGGCAATCTCATTTGTGATAAGAGCAAGCCTATAGTACATTTCAGCGACACCTTCACCATACTTCATTTGAACTTGTCAAGCTGACTTTGGAGCACATCAACTTGGATTCCTTGTGAGTCGGTACCTTCATGCATATCAATCAAAGTATCCCAAATTTCCTTTGCATTCTCAAGACAGCTGATTTTGTTGAATTCTTGAGGAACAAGCCATTTAAGAGGATATCACAAGCTTGAGGTTGTATTGCAGCATCTTCAATTCATCACACTAGCTTCACGGTTGGTTCTCTCCCATCAAAGAATTCACCTTGCAAGCCAATACACACAATAGACAAAAGCAGGCGGGGTTATGTCCGAGAATATGCATTTTCATCTTATGCTTCCAACTAGCAAAATTAGTGCCATCAAAGTAAGGACCTCTATGGTGATAATTTCCCTTGCTAGACGCCATACTCTCCTAGGTTGTGAAACCAAGGCTATGACCACCAAAAGCTATGGAAATCAAAGCAAATGGAGACCAAAGCTCTGATACCACTTGTAGGACCTTGAAGTATGTCTAGAGGGGGGGGGTGATTATACTACTTGACCAATTTAAAACTTAACCTTTTCCCAATTTTAGACTTTGGCAGATTTAAAGCATGCAGCTTGCAAGAATGTAAAGGGAAGGGTTTGGAGGATTCAAACGCAATTGGAGACACGGATGTTTTTGTCGTGGTTCCGATAGGTGGTGCTATCGTACATCCACGTTGATGGAGACTTCAACCCACGAAGGGTAACAGTTCTTGTGAGTCCACGGAGGGCTCCACACACGAAGGGTCCACGAAGAAGCAACCTTGTCTATCCCACCATGGCCGTCGCCCACGAAGGACTTGCCTCACTAGCGGTAGATCTTCACGAAGTAGGTGATCTCCTTGCCCTTACAAACTCCTTGGTTCAACTCCACATTCTTGTCGGAGGCTCCCAAGTGACACCTAGCCAATCTAGGAGACACCACTCTCCAAGAAGTAACAAATGGTGTGTTGATGATGAACTCCTTGCTCTTGTGCTTCAAATGATAGTCTCCCCAACACTCAAGTCTCTCTCATAGGATTTGGATCTGGTGGAAAGAAGATTTGAGTGGAAAGCAACTTGGGGAAGGCTAGAGATCAAGATACATATGGTAGGAATGGAATATCTTGGCCTCAACACATGAGTAGGTGGTTATCTCTCAGAACTGGTAAGTTGGAAGTGTAGGTTTGTTCTAATGGCTCTCTCCACGAATGAAGAGGAGGTGGAGGGGTATATATAGCCTCCACACAAAATCTAACCGTTACACACAATTTACCAAACTCGGTAGGACCGAATCAACAAACTTCGGTCGGACGATTGATAAACCTAGTGACCGTTAGTGATTTCGATGGGACCGACATGCAACTCGGTAGGACCGATATGGTTAGGGTTAGGGCATAACGTAATCTCGGTGAGACCGATTACACAAACTTCGGTGAAACCAATTTTGGTAATTAGCTAACCAGAGAGTTGGTCGGAGTAAACTTCGGTGGGACCGATTAGCTCTTTTCGGTGAGACCAAAATGTTACGAAAGGAAAGCAGAGAGTTTACATTGCAATCACGGTGGGACCGATCGCTCACTTGGTTAGACCGAAGCGTTCTGAAGGAAATAGAGATTACAATCCCATCTCGGTGAGACCGAGATCCCTATTAGTGAGACCAATTTGCCTAGGGTTTGTGGCGATGGCTATGACATTTGAACTCGGTGGCGCGGATAGAAAGAATCGGTAGGACCGATTTTGACTTTAGGTTTAGGTCATATGTGGATGTGAGAAAGTAGTTGAGGGTTTTTGGAGCATATCACTAAGCACTTGAAGCAAGAGGCTCATTAAGCAACACCTCATCCCTCCTTGATAGTATTGGCTTTTCCTATAGACTCAATGTGATCTTGGATCACTAAAATGTAAAATGTAGAGTCTTGAGCTTTTGAGCTTGAGCCAATCCTTTGTCCTTAATATTTGAGGGATCCACTTTCATCATCCATGCCATACCATTCATTGAGCTTTCCTAAAATATTTTTCTTGGAATAGCATTAGCTCAATGAGCTATATGTTGTTATGAATTACCAAAACCAACTAGGGATAGTTGCACTTTCAATAGTGCTATGTCCATGGCTCACGCCCATGTATTGCGTGAAAGTTGAAAAAAGTTTGAGATTACTAAAGTATGAAACAATTGCTTGGCTTGTCATCGGGGTTGTGCAAGATAAGATCATTTTGTGTAACGAAAATGAAGCATGGCCAAACTATATGATTTTGTAGGGACGAGCTTTCTTTGGCTATGTTATTTTGACAAGACATAATTCCTTTGTTAGTATGCTTGAAGTATTATTATTTTTATGTCAATATTAAACTTTTATCTTGAATCTTTCAGATCTGAACATTCATGCCACAATAAAGAAAATTACATTGAGAAATATGCTAGGTAGCAATCCACATCAAAAATTCTGTTTTTATCATTTACCTACTCGAGAACGAGCATGAATTAAGCTTGGGGATGCTTGATACGTCTCCAACGTATCTATAATTTTTGTTTGTTCCATGCTATTATATATATTCTGTTTTGGATGTTTAATGGGATTTATTATACACTTCTATATTATTTTTGGGACTAACCTACTAACCCAAGGCCAGTGCAAATTACTGTTTTTTTGCATGTTTGATGTTTAGAAAAAGGAATATCAAAGGACTCCAAGCGGAATGAAACCTTGGGAGGCGTGATTTTTGGAACAAGCGTGATCAAGAGGACTTGGAGTGGGCGTCAAAAAGCGAATGGGAGGCCACGAGGCGGGGAGCGCTTTGCCCACAGGCGTGCCCCCACCTCGTGGGCCCCTCGTAGCTCCACCGACCTACTTCTTCCTCCTATATATACCTCGTACCTTGAAACCAACCAGGAGCACCACTAAACCCTATTTCCACCACATAACCTTACATTCCCGTGAGATCCCATCTTGGGGCCTTTACCGGCGCTCCGCCGGACGGGGAATCGATCACGGAGGGCTTCTACATCAACACCATAGCCTCTCAGATGATGTGTGAGTAGTTTACCACGGACCTTCGGGTCCATAGTTATTAGCTAGATGACTTCTTCTCTCTCTTTGGATCTCAATACAAAGTTCTCCTCGATCTTCTTGGAGATCTATTCGATCTAACTCTTTTTGCGGTGTGTTTGTCGAGATCCGATGAATTGTGGGTTTATGATCAAGATTATCTATGAACAATATTTGAATCTCCTCTGAATTCTTTTATGTATGATTGGTTATCTTTGCAAGTCTCTTCGAATTATCAGTTTGGTTTGGCCTACTAGACTGATCTTTCTTGCAATGGGAGAAGTGCTTAGCTTTGGGTTCAATCTTGCGTCGCTCGATCCCTGTGACAGAAGGGGAAATGACATGTATTGTATTATTTCCATCGAGGATAAAAAGATGGGGTTTATATCATATTGCTTGAGTTTATCCCTCTACATCATGTCATCTTGCCTAATGTGTTACTCTGTTCTTATGAACTTAATACTCTAGATGCATGCTGGATAGCGGTCGATGTGTGGAGTAATAGTAGTAGATGTTGGCAGGAGTCGGTCTACTTGTTGCAGACGTGATGCCCATATACATGATCGTGCCTAGATATTCTCATAAATATGCACTATTCTATCAATTGCTTGACATTAATTCGTTCACACACCATAATACTTATGCTATGTTGAGAGAAGCCACTAGTGAAACCTATGGCCCCCGGGTCTATTTTCCATCATCTAAGTTTCCAATCTATTTTTATTTTGCAATCTTTACTTTTAATCTTTATCATAAAAATTACCAAAAATATTATCTTATCATCTCTATCAGATCTCACTTTTGCAAGTGGTGCGTGAAGGGATTGACAACCCCTTTATCGCGTTGGTTGCAAGGTTCTTATTTGTTTGTGTAGGTACGAGGGACTAGCGTGTGGCCTCCTCTTTGGATTGATACCTTGGTTCTCAAAAACTGAAAATACTTACACTACTTTGCTGCATCACCCTTTCCTCTTCAAGGGAAAACCAACGCATGCTCAAGAGGTAGAAACGGCTAGCCATGGAAAGTGAAGTATGGTTGAAAAAGGAATAAACTTTATTTTCTGTTTGGTAACCGCCTATGATATATCTAGCATGGAAAGTGTTGGGAACTCTAACTCGTTTTCATTTGTGGGAAGGATACACCTCCCAAAATGTTTTTATCTCTAAGTTTTTCGCTTTGAGCTCTGGCACCTCTACAAATATCTACTTCCCTCTGCGGAGGGCCTTTCTTTTACTTTACGCAATTTTTTTATTTTGAATTTGAGTCTCCATCTTCTCTTATAAAAGCACCAACTAAGAGGCAATATGATCATACTTGAGTATTGGGAATATGCGAGTGTGTTTCATGAATGGATCAATGGTTGAGCATGATGGGCTAGGGATAACTTTAGCGTTGATATTTTGAAAGACATGGTTGCTTGTTGATATGCTTGAGTATTTAAATTATCATGTCAAAACTAGACTATTGCTTTGAATCACATAAAAGTCCAAATGTCCATGCTATAAAGAAAACAATATGATATGACATGATAGGCAACATTCCACATCAAAGATTCTGCTTTTATCACTTACCTACTAGGGGCGAGTAGGAGTTAAGCTTAGGGGATCTTGATCGTCTCCAGCGTATCTATACTTTTATTGTTCCATGCTATTATATTATCAATCTTGGATGTTTTATAATCATTTTATATCATTTTTGGTACTAACCTATTGACATAGTGCCAAGTGCGATTCTTTTTTTACGAGTCTAAATGCAGCGAAACTTTACGGAGATTTTTATGGACGGAAGACACATAATGGGCCTAGCTGCTTTGGGGTGCCCAGTGAAACACAACCCACCGAGGCGCTAGGAGGCCTAAGCGCGCCCAGTGGGTTGTGCCCACCTCGGGTGCTCCGGACCGCCTCTTTGCTCTATAAATACCCCAATATTCCCAAAACCCTAGAAATTCGACGAAATATTGATCCAGCCGCCGCAGAGTCCAGAACCACCAGATCCAATCTAGACACAATCACGAATGGGATTCCCCACCTCCATTGGTGCCTCTCCGATGAAGCGTGAGTAGTTCCTTGTAGACCTTTGGGTCTGTAGTTAGTAGCTAGATGGCTTCCTCTCTCTCGCTGAATTCTCTACACAATGGTCTCTTGGAGATCCATATGATGTAACTCTTTTTGCGGTGTGTTTGTTGGTATCGGATGAACTTTGAGTTTATGATCAGATCTATCTTTTTATATCCATGAAAGTATTTGAGTTTCTTTGATCTCTTTTATGCACGATTGCTTATAGCCTCGTATTTCTTCTCTGATATTTGGGTTTTGTTTGGCCAACTTGATCTATTTATCTTGCAATGGGAAGAGGTGCTTTGTAGTTGGTTCGATCTTACGGTGCTCGATCCCAGTGACAGAAGGGGAACCGACACGTATGTATCGTTGCTACTAAGGATAAAACGATTGGGTCTATCTCTACATAGATAGATCTTGTCTACATCATGTCATCGTTCTTATTGCATTACTCCGTTTTTCCATGAACTTAATACACTAGATGCATGCTTGTAGGACCTTGAAGTATGTCTAGAGGGGGGGGGGGTGATTAGACTACTTGACCAATTAAAAACTTAACCTTTTCCCAATTTTAGACTTGACGATTTTAGCTATCTTTGAACAAGTCAAGCAATCTTCACACAATTCAAGCAAGCATGCAAAGAGTATATAGGCAGCGGAAAATAAAGCATGCAACTTGCAAGAATGTAAAGGGAAGGGTTTGGAGAATTCAAGCATAATTGGAACACATATGTTTTTGTCGTGGTTCCGATAGGTGGTGCTATTGTACATCACGTTGATGGAGACTTCAACCCACGAAGGAGTAGCAGTTCTTGTGAGTCCACGGAGGCTCCACCCATGAAGGGTCCACGAAGAAGCAACCTTGTCTATCCCACCATGGCCGTCGCCCACGAAGAACTTGCCTCACTAGCGGTAGATCTTCACAGTAGGCGATCTCCTTGCCCTTCAAACTCCTTGGTTCAACTCCACAATCTTGTCGGAGGCTCCCAAGTGACACCTAGCCAATCTAGGAGACACCACTCTCCAAAGTAACAAATGGTGTATTGATGATGAACTCCTTGCTCTTGTGCTTCAAATGATAGTCTCCCCAACACTCAACTCTCTCTCACAGGATTTGGATTTGGTGGAAAGAAGATTTGAGTGGAAAGCAACTAGGAAAGGCTAGAGATCAAGATTCTTGTGGTTGGAATGGAATATCTTGGCCTCAACACATGAGTAGGTGGTTAGCTCTCGAGGCTGGTAAGTTGGAAGTGTAGGTTTGTTCGATGGCTCTCTCCGAATGAAGAGAAGGTGGAGGGTATATATAGCCTCCACACAAAATCTAACCGTTACACACAATTTACCAAACTCGGTGGGACCGAATCAACAAACTCGGTCGGACCGATTTAGTAAACCTAGTGACCGTTAGGGTTTTGATTGGGCCCGACATGCAACTCGGTAGGACCGATATGGTTAGGGTTAGGGCATAACGTAATCTCGGTGAGACCGATTACACAAACTTCGTGAGACCGATTTTGGTAATTAGCTAACGGAGAGTTTGTCGAGTAAACTCGGTGGGACGATTAAGCTCTTCGGTGAGGCGAAAAGTTCGAAAAGGAAGCAGAGTTTACATTGTAATCTCGGTGGGACGATCGCTCACTTGGTTGGACGAAGCGTTACGAAGGAAGCGGAGATTACAATCCCATCTCGGTGAGACCGAGATCCCTATCGGTGAGACAGATTTGCCTAGGGTTTGTGGCAGTGGCTATAACATTTGAACTCGGTTGCGCCGGATAGAAAGAATCGGTAGGACCGATTTTGACTTTGGGTTTAGGTCATATGTGGATGTGAGGAAGTAGTTGAGGATTTTTGGAGCATATCACTAAGCACTTGAAGCAAGAGGCTCATTAAGCAACGCCTCATCCCTCCTTGATAGTATTGGCTTTTCCTATAGACTCAGTGTGATCTTGGATCACTAAAATGTAAAATGTAGATTCTTGAGCTTTTGAGCTTGAGCCAATCCTTTGTCCTTAATATTTGAGGATCCTTTATGCGCCCGGATTCGATCGCCCGGTGTCCGTCGGTTATTAAATCGTCTTTGCCATGTCATGTGCTTGCGTGTTGCACTTTGCCATGTCATCATCGCATTTCATATCATGTCATCATCGCATTTCTTTTTGCATACGTGTTCATCTCATGCATCGAGCATTTTCCCGTTGTCCGTTTTGCAATCCGGCACTCCTATGCTCCCAGCGCCCTCTTTTACCTCTTTTCGTGTCGGGTGTTAAGCGGTCTCGGAATGGACGAGGTTTGTCAAGCGGCCTTGGTATAGCACCGGTGAACCGCTGTCAAGTTTGGATCATTTGGAGGTCGTTTGGTACTCAGCAGTTAGCAAGAGTAGCATAAAAGCCTCTTTTGTTTGCAGCCCAACACCCCTTCAAAGCGGGCCAAAACCCATCTAACTCCCCTCCATGCTCTCGGTCGTTCGATCACGATCGCGTGGCCGAAAACCGCACCTCATTTGGAGTCTCCTAGCTCCCTCTACCTATAAATAGGTCTCTCCCCTTCATCTTCGCGGATGAAATCCCGAAACCCTAAAATCGTCCCGCGCGCCCGGACATATCGGTCGGCGGGCGTCTCTTGCCGCCGCCCCGCCCTACCGGGAAGTGCCACGTGGCCTCGGCCCCTCCCGCCGCCCGCGGCCAGCCCGGCCAGCGCGCCCGCCGCCGCCCGGCAGCGCCCGCGACTCGGCCCGACCCGCCGCCGGCGACCGCCGCGCCGCGAGCTCCGCGCTCGCCGGCCAACCCCGCCGCCGCGCTTCGCCCAGGCAGCCGCCTCCCGCCAGCGTCGCCGCCTCCTCACCCATCCAGCGCCGCCCGCCCGCCTCGGCCGGGCTTCGCCGAGCAAAACTCCGCCCGGCCCGGCCCTGCGCCGCCGCCCGGCACCTCCGGCCCGCCTCCGGCGCCTCCGCGCCGCCGCCCGGCCGATCCGGTCCGGGGTCACCTCGCCGGCACCTCTCCCGCCTCCTCCGGCCACGGCGCCGCATCTCCGCGTGCCTCGACTTCCGTGCTATGGTTGACTTTCCTTCCCCCTTGAAAATTCCTCTAAGTCCCGATTACGCTAATATTTTTATGCGTTTTCATTGCATCATAACTCTGTCATCGTTGCTCCGTTTCGTGCGTGTAATATGTAAAAATGTTCGCCTCGAAGGGTATGTCATTTCATCTCATTGCATCATTTTCATTTGAGCTCATCTTGATGCCCGAAATTCTGTTGGAAGAGTGCTATGTGATGTTAGTTTCTGTTTCTTAACAGAACATGCACTTTTGTCATTTTTGCCATGATTGATGTGTGCACCCTATGGACTTGAGTCCTACATGTGTTTTGTAATATGCCATGCCATCTTTCCAGGGGTGTATGCCATGTATTTTTGTGATCTCTGTGGTTACTAGCAAAAGCATGCAAACTAGGCTTCATGATGTTGCTGATTTCAGCCCTGTTTTGCTGATATTTTTATGCCATGTTAACTTGATGCTACTGAGAGATCCATGCATATTTTGAGATACTTCAGTAAGGATGTTTTGTTATACATGTCTTGCTCTATCCATCCATGCCCTTTTTTGCAATTATGGAGTGCCATAGCTTGAGTCAATCGAGCTCTACTTTTGCTATAAAATGTTTCCTGGCAGGTTGTTTACATGTTATTCAATTTTGCCAAGGTTGTTGTAGTTGATCCGTGTATGCTATGATGTTGTTCTTGCCATGTATAGCTTCTATGCCATGTCTTCTTACTGTTGGTTGCCTTGCCATGCCATGTATTGCTCTGTGGTGAGTGGTTCAAGCTCACCAACATGCCTACTGTCGTTGTTCTGCCATGTATGAATCGTAATATAACTTGCCATGTTTACATGGGTGCCATCATATCTTGATCCTTTTTGGCTCATAGTCGATAAGGGACTTTTGTTCTATGCTTTGAGTAGATTCATTTCATGCCTTTGTTTGCCATGATAAGTTCCTGTAACATGTTTTTGATAGCTCTAAACATTGTAACTTTGATGTTATTTACGCCAATGCACAGCTGTTATTATTTGCAATCTTGCCATGTGTTTTTGAGCATGTTCTAGTGATTTCTGGAGATAGCTCAGTGTTCATGTTTTGTAATGCTTTACCTGTAAATCTTGCCCATGCCTTTTGTTTTCTTGTTGAGGTCCTGTAGCATGTTGTTTTGATGCTTGCAATATGCCTACTTGCTGTTTTGGACAGATTGTTGCTATGACTTGTATAGGGTGTATGTGTTGAACCGTTGCTCCGTTTTGAGTGTGCTCTATATGAAACTTGCTTGATTTTGCATGTAGTTTCATATTATCTTGTTGCATCCTTATTTTGAGGTGTTTGCTTGATGTTTGTATGCATTTTGCATCAATGCCATGTTTAACTTGTTTTGCTCATATCTTCTAGGCCGTAGCTCCGAATTAAATGAACTTTATATGTAATTTGACTAGAATTCCGTGTAGATCATCGTGGTGCATCTTAACTTGCTGTTTAACAACTTGAACATAAGGTGTATTCAGATCTGGACCAATTTCGAAATTTGCATATGAGGACTTACCGGAATTGTTCTATGTTGTTCCCGGCCTCATTTAAACTTGCCTTGATGTGTTGCTCTTGTTTGCATCATCTCTTGCCATGAGTAGCTTCATGTAGCCTTGTCATGCATCATGCTTGGTTGTGCATCATGTCTTGTTCATGTGTGGTGTGTTTACTATGGTGTGTGCTTCTTCTTGTTAGTTCCTGTTCGTTGCGATCGTGAGGATTCGTTCGTCTACGCTTGGTTCGGCTTCATCCGTTCATCTTCTTCATGGACTCGTTCTTCTTCCTTGCGGGATTTCAGGCAAGATGACCGCTACCCTGGATCTCACTACTATCATTGCTATGCTAGTTGCTTCGTTCTATCGCTATCTTTGCGCTACCTATCACTTCTTGCTCAAGCCATCCCAAATTGCCATGTCAGCCTCTAACCTTTTGCACCCTTACTAGCAAACCGTTGTTTGGCTATGTTACCGCTTTGCTCAGCCCTCTTATAGCGTTGTTAGTTGCAGGTGAAGATGAAGTTTGTTCCTTGTTGGAACATGGAGATGTTGTTCCTTGTTGGAACATGTTTACTTGTTGGGATATCACAATATATCTTATTTAATTAATGCATCTATATACTTGGTAAAGGGTGGAAGGCTCGGCCTTATGCAGTGTTTTGTTCCTCTTGCCGCCCTAGTTTCCGTCATATCGGTATTATGTTCCCGGATTTTGCGTCCCTAACGGTCGGGTGATTTATGGGACCCCTTGACAGTTCGCTTTGAAAAGGATTTTCCAGCAAGGCCCAACATTGGTTTTACATTTGCCTTACCTAGCCTTTTCTCCTTGGGAGTCGCGCATCCGAGGTCATCTTTATTACCCCGGGCGATTGCTTGTCTAGCGTCGGTCCAAACTAAAACACCGTCTTGGGACCATCCCTTAGCAACTTGGGTTCGTCGGTACTGTGCGCTTAGCTTATCCGGTCGTGGCACGAGGCGAGATCTGTGGCTACTATCGGGATGTCGGCGCGGGGAGGTCTTGCTGGTCTTGTTTTATTCTTTGTCGAAATGTCTTGTGGCAGGATTCGAGGCTGATCAGATCTTCCGGGAGAAGGAATATCCCGTTGATCGCGAGAGCTTATCATGGGCTAAGTTGGGACACCCTGCGAGTATAAACTTTCGAGAGCCGTGCCAGCGGTTATGTGGCAGATGGGAATTTGTTAATATCCGGTTGTAGTAAACTTGAAGCAAACTCTTCTAAAATACACCAACGATGTAAAACCGTGAGTGTCTATTTTGGGGTTGATCGAGAGGAGAACACGGTTTACGGGTTATGTTTGGCGTAAGTAGGAGTTCAGGATCACTTCTTGGTCATTACTAGTTGGCGACCGTTCCTTTGTTTCTCTTCTCGCTCTCATTTGCGTATGTTAGCCACCATATATGCTTAGTCGCTGCTGCAACCTCACCACTTTACCTTCCTTTCCCATTTAGCTTTGCTAGTCTTGATACCCATGGTAATGGGATTCTTTGAGTCCTCGTGGCTCCTGATTACTACACCACCAGTTGTAGGTACAGGTTTGCGATGATCGGGGCGTGAGGCGATGTTTGCTTGTGTTGGAGTTCTTCTTACGCTTCTTCTTGATCGGGGATAGGTTCGGTCGGTAGCACTGGGCTAGCAGGTGGATGTCGTATGAGTTTCTATTTATGTTTCATCCGTAGTCGGATGTTGATCTTGTATATGATGTTGATGTATTCTTGTGGCTTTTGTGCCTTATGTATGTATCACCATCTATTATGTAATGTTGATGTAATGATATCCACCTTGCAAAAGCGTTTCAATATCTTGGTCTATCCTTGGTGGGACCGTCGAGTTCCTTTGGATAGGGTCGCATATTGGGCATGACAAGTTGGTATCGAGCCTCGACCGACCCTAAGAGCCCCTTGTTTGAACCTGTAGTTTGGCCATTGTCGAGTCTAGAAAAAACTATTTTGGTCTAGTTATATCGGAGTAGGAATTCTTTTTACTCCTCAGCCCTTAAATCGCTCTGGTAAGGAATCTTGGCGTAGATGTTTTGAATTACTTCTCTTCCCTTCAAATTTTCTTTAGGATCACGCGATTGGTTTTCGATCGTTGGCCCTCAGCTCTTTTCATCCGGTGCATTTCTTGTCAAGTTGACTCGAGCCTCTTCATCTTTGAGTTCAATCCTCGGCTCTTTTCGATCGATGTTATTTCTCTGTCGAAGTTGTCCTTGTTTTTCCCACCACCCACCTTCTTCTTCTCGGAACGAGTCCGTGTCAGTATCCATCCTACTTGTGCGAAGTCTTTGCTTTCTCTCCTCAATGATTTCAACGGTGTTTCTCTTCAAGATATTAAATCGATTTTCCCTTCCAAGTTGCCTGTGTTTCCGCCCTCCACCCTTTTCTTCCGGAGTTTGAGTCTCTTTCAGCATCTATTTCATTCATGTGGAACCTCTTGATCTTTAGTCAATTGTTTCAACGGTGGATTCTCGTCTCGTTAGTCATTCGTCATCTCTTTCTTTTCGGTGGACCCAATTCAAGTTTTTAGTTGTCGATCGTATTCTTTCCCTCAGCTCAAATATTTCCATTTGCCCATTTGCCTCTCGCCATTCAATCATTCGGAGTTCGAAGACATCTCGGGAGACTAAATGCGTGTTTGAATTAATTGAGGTTATCACCTCATTCAAATATTTCAATTGTTCCGGTGTATCATCTATCTGTTCAACAATCCTTTCCAATGGTGTTATCTCTTCAGTGGGCCCTAACCCACAGGTATTTTCCCAGGATCTTACCGGAATCTTCTAATTTTCCCGGAGTTATTCCCAATTCTTTTCAAGTGTGACGTAAGAATGAATATCATCAGTCACTTGCCTTTTCCAAGATCGATTTCGAATCATTTCATTGTTGGCTCAACCTCTTTGCTTTTCATTCTCCCGGAGTATCTCAGTAATTTTGGGTGGTGTTTCTCGTCGTCCTTTGAAGACCGAAGTAGAGTTTCTCTTAAATCTTGTCCGTTCCCCCGGAGTTTCATGGTTCTAGCTCGATGTTATCCTATCTAGTTGTTTCCAGTTGTGCAATTCTTTTCACCCATCCGGAGTATGCGGGAGTTGTTTTGCATTTTCTTTTCACGGAGGCCATCATTCGATTATCGTTCTCTATTTATCCGGTGCATCATCAAGTGTTCTTTAATCAGCTCATGATCTCTTTGTTCTTTTGCATCTAAATCCCCTCTAGCTTATTTGTTCTTCTAATTTTTCCGGTGATTCTTCCATCAGTCATTTTCAATTCTTACGGTGGTTCCTTGATTCTTTTCTGGTTATCATTCTAATCCATTCGTTCTCTCAAATCCTACCGGTGGTTCATGAAGACCTTTCTCAAGTTTTGTGCCATACCCCTTTAATCCTTTTCAAGAAGGATAAGTAGTATGCAAATCCATTGCTTGTCATCAATTTAATTTGATGAAGGATAAGCATACAATAAATCTTATTCTTATTTCATCCAAGTAATTAATCCCTTCCTTCGGAGTTTGTTCGTAATGAATAAATTCTAGTTCCAAGTGTTTTCATCTATTCTTTTCCGGAGTTCAAACTTCCTCGGCCATTTATTGAACCTCCATCTAAATCATCATAAGACTCATCTTATTCTTTCTTCCTTCATTCTATCTCACCGTCCTTTTTGTTACCGGAGTTCTCCATGGTGGTTCTTCATGATTTAATTCATTCGTCAAGAGTTCATCAAGATTTTGTTGGCGGAGTACAAGTATCTTTTCTTCTTGCATCTTGAAGTGTAATTAATTCTCCATATTCTTTTGAAGTGAAGTTTTGCATTTCTTCGTTCTTCTCAGCTATTCAATCTTTTCCGCTTGTGGTGGGTTATCACCTTATAATTTTGAGATGTTTTCGATAAGTCCACAACAAGCTTATTCTTTCGTTGTTGATTTTCTCAACAACTCCGGTCAATCCTTCCTTCTAAGTTCTTTTCATTCTTAGGAGGCAATGCTTTGTCCATCTCGTCAAGTGTCATTCCATCCTCTCTAGCTCGTGTTCTATTCCTCCATGTTTCAGCGGTGCTGCCTAAATCCTTCGGTATTATTCGTTTCTTATCTCGTTATAACCGGAGTCGTTTCATAGTCTATCTGATTCAGTGAGTTTTCGATTCTCGTCATTCTCGTTGTTCCTCTCTTCTTCTCGAGTGCTCTCGATTCTTTGCTTCTTCTCTTGATTTCTTGTTTCACCTCATCCCTTTTCCTTCCGTCTCGATCCTAAGATCTCGGAAGAGATCTCGTTAGTGGAGGAGTGTTATAGCGCCCGGATTCGATCGCGGGTGTCCATCGAGTTATTAAATGCGTCTTTGCCATGTCATGTGCTTGCGTGTTGGACTTTGCCATGTCATCATCTGCATTTCATATCATGTCATCATCGCATTTCTTTTTGCATCGTGTTCGTCTCATGCATCCGAGCATTTTCCCGTTGTCCGTTTTGCAATCCGCACTCCTATGCTCCCGGCGCCCTCTTTTACCTCTTTTCGTGTGCAGGTGTTAAGCGGTCTCGGAATGGACGAGGTTTGTCAAGCGGCCTTGGTATAGCACCGGTGAACCGCTGTCAAGTTTGGATCATTTGGAGGTCGTTTGGTACTCAGCAGTTAGCAGGGTAACCGCAAAGCCTCTTTGTTTGCAGCCCAACACCTTCAAAGCCCCAAAACCCATCTAACTCCCTCCATGCTCTCGATCGTTCGATCACGATCGCGTGGCGAAACCGCACCTCATTTGGAGTCTCCTAGCTCCCTCTACCTATAAATAGGTCTCTCCCCTTCATCTTCGCGGATGAAATCCCCGAAACCCTAAAATCGTCCCGCGCGCGCGGACATGTCCGTCGGCGGACGTCTCTTGCCGCCGCCCCGCCCTACCGGGGAAGTGCCACGCGGCCTCGGCCCCTCCCGCCGCCGCTTGCCGCCCGGCCCATGGCGGCCCAGCCGTGCCAGCGCCGCCGCCAGCGCGCCCGCGACTCGGCCCGCCCGCCGCCGACGCCGCCCGCCCGCGAGCTCCGCGCTTCGCGAAAGCCAGCCCTGCCGCGCGCGCCCAGGCAGCCGCCTCCCGCCCGCGTCGCCGCCTCCTCACCCATCCGGTGTCGCGCGCCCGCCTCGGCGGGCTTCGCCGGGCCGAGCTCCGCCCGGCCCGGCCCCTCGCCGCCGCCCGGCACCTCCGGCCCGGCCTCCGGCGCCTCCGCGCCCGCCGCCCGGCCGATCCGGCGAGATCGGTCCGGGGTCACCTCGCCGGCACCTCTCCCGCCTCCTCCGGCCACCGGCGCCGCATCTCCGGCGTGCCTCGACTTCCGTGCTATGGTTGACTTTCCTTCCCCCCCTTGAAAATTCCTCCAAGTCCCCGATTCTGCTAATATTTTTATGCGTTTTCATTGCATCATAACTCTGTCATCGTTGCTCCGTTTCGTGCGTGTAATATGTAAAAATGTTCGTCTCGAAGAGTAGGTCATTTCATCTCATTGCATCATTTTCATTTGAGCTCATCTTGATGCCCGAAATTCTGTTGGAAGAGTGCTATGTGATGTTAGTTTACATTTCTTAACGAACATGCACTTTGTCATTTTGCCATGATTGATGTGTGCACCCTATGAACTTGAGTCCTACATGTGTTTTGTAATATGCCATGCCATCTTTCCAGGGTGTATGCCATGTATTTTTGTGATCTCAGCACAAGCATGCAAACTAGGCTTCATGATGTTCTTGATTTCAGCCTGTTTCTTGATATTTTTATGCCATGTTAACTTGATGCTACGAGAGATCCATGCATATTTTGAGATACTTCAGTAAGGATGTTTTGTTATACATGTCTTGCTCTATCCATCCATGCCCTTTTTGCAATTATGGAGTGCCATAGCTTGAGTCAATCGAGCTCTACTTTTGCTATAAAATGTTTCTGGCAGGTTGTTTACATGTTATTCAATTTTGCCAAGGTTGTTGTAGTTGATCCGTGTATGCTATGATGTTGTTCTTGCCATGTATAGCTTCTATGCCATGTCTTCTTACTGTTGGTTGCCTTGCCATGCCATGTATTGCTCTGTGGTGAGTGGTTCAAGCTCACCAACATGCCTACTGTCGTTGTTCTTGCCATGTATGAATCTGTAATATAACTTGCCATGTTTACATGGGTGCCATCATATCTTCTGATCCTTTTTGGCTCATAGTCAGTAAGGGACTTTTGTTCTATGCTTTGAGTAGATTCATTTCATGCCTTTGTTTGCCATGATAAGTTCCTGTAACATGTTTTTGATAGCTCTAAACATTGCAACTTTGATGTTATTTACGCCAATGCACAAAGCTGTTATTATTTGCAATCTTGCCATGTGTTTTGAGCATGTTCTAGTGATTTCTGGAGATAGCTCAGTGTTCATGTTTTGTAATGCTTTACCTGTAAATCTTGCCCATGCCTTTTGTTTTCTTGTTGAGGTCCTGTAGCATGTTGTTTTGATGCTTGCAATATGCCTACTTGCTGTTTTGGACAGATTGTTGCTATGACTTGTATAGGGTGTATGTGTTGAACCGTTGCTCCGTTTTGAGTGTGCTCTATATGAAACTTGCTTGATTTTGCATGTAGTTTCATATTATCTTGTTGCATCCTTATTTTGAGGTGTTTGCTTGATGTTTGTATGCATTTTGCATCAATGCCATGTTTAACTTGTTTTGCTCATATCTTCTAGGCCGTAGCTCCGAATTAAATGAACTTTATATGTAATTTGACTAGAATTCCGTGTAGATCATAGTGGTGCATCTTAACTTGCTGCTTAACAACTTGAACATAAGGTGTATTCAGATCTGGACCAATTCCGAAATTTGCATATGAGGACTTACCGGAATTGTTCTATGTTGTTCCCGGCCTCATTTAAACTTGCCTTGATGTGTTGCTCTTGTTTGCATCATCTCTTGCCATGAGTAGCTTCATGTAGCCTTGTCATGCATCATGCTTGGTTGTGCATCATGTCTTGTTCATGTGTGGTGTGTTTACTATGGTGTGTGCTTCTTCTTGTTAGTTCTGTTTAGTTGCGATCGTGAGGATTAGTTCGTCTATGCTTGGTTGGCTTCATCCGTTCATCTTCTTCATGGACTCGTTCTTCTTCCTTGCGGGATTTCAGGCAAGATGACCGCTACCTGGATCTCACTACTATCATTGCTATGCTAGTTGCTTTGTTCTATCGCTATCTTGCGCTACCTATCACTTCTTGCTCAAGCCATCCCAAATTGCCATGTCGACCTCTAACCTTTTGCACCCTTACTAGCAAACCGTTGTTTGGCTATGTTACCGCTTTGCTCAGCCCTCTTATAGCGTTGTTAGTTGCGGTGAAGATGAAGTTTGTTCCTTGTTGGAACATGGAGATGTTGTTCCTTGTTGGAACATATTTACTTGTTGGGATATCACAATATGTCTTATTTAATTAATGCATCTATATACTTGGTAAAGGGTGGAAGGCTCGGCCTTATGCACAGTGTTTTGTTCCACTCTTGCCGCCCTAGTTTCCGTCATATCGGTATTATGTTCCCGGATTTTGCGTCCCTAACGCGGTCGGGTGATTTATGGGACCCCCTTGACAGTTCGCTTTGAATAAGAATTTTCCGGCAAGGCCCAACATTGGTTTTACATTTGCCTCACCTAGCCTTTTCTCCCTTGGGAGTCGCGCATCCAGGTCATCTTTATTACCCCGGGCGATTGCTTGTCTAGCGTTGGTCCAAACTAAACTGCTTGTCGGGACCATCCCTTAGCAACTTAGGTTCGTCGGTACTGTCGCTTAGCTTATCCGGTCGTGGCACGAGATGAGATCTGTGCGGCTACTATCGGGATGTCGGCAGCCGGAGGTCTTGCTGGTCTTGTTTTATTCTGTCGAAATGTCTTGTGGCGGGATTCGAGACTGATCGGATCTTCCGGGAGAAGAATATCCTTCATTGATCGCGAGAGCTTATCATGGGCTAAGTTGGGACACCCTGCGAGGTATAAACTTTCGAGAGCCGTGCCGCGGTTATGTGGCAGATGGGAATTTGTTAATATCCGGTTGTAGTAAACTTGAAGCAAACTCTTCTAAAATACACCAACCGTGTGCGTAACCGTGAGTGTCTCTTTTCGGGTTGATCGAGAGGAGAACACGGTTTACGGGTTATGTTTGGCGTAAGTAGGAGTTCAGGATCACTTCTTGGTCATTACTAGTTGGCGACCGTTCCTTTGTTTCTCTTCTCGCTCTCATTTGCGTATGTTAGCCACCATATATGCTTAGTCGCTGCTGCAACCTCACCACTTTACCCTTCCTTTCCCATTTAGCTTTGCTAGTCTTGATACCCATGGTAATGGGATTCTTTGAGTCCTCGTGGCTCACAGATTACTACACCACCGATTGCGGTACAGGTTTGCGATGATCGGGCGTGAGGCGATGTTTGCTTGTGTTGGAGTTCTTCTTCTGCTTCTTCTTGATCGGGGATAGGTTCGGTCGGCGGCCTGGGCTAGCGAGGTGGATGTCGTATGAGTTTACATTTATGTTTCATCCGTAGTCGGATGTTGATCTTATATATGATGTTGATGTATTCTTGTGGCTTTTGCGCCTTATGTATGTATCCCCATCTATTATGTAATGTTGATGTAATGATATCCACCTTGCAAAAGCGTTTCAATATCGGGTCTATCCTTGGTGGGACCGTCGAGTTCCTTTGGATAGGGTCGCATATTGGGCGTGACATCCACTTTCATCATCCATGCCATGCCATTCATTGAGCTTTCACGAAATATTTGTCTTGGAATAGCATTAGCTCAATGAGCTATATGTTGTTATGAATTACCAAAACCACTTAGGGATAGTTGCACTTTCAATCTCCCCTTTTTGGTAATTGATGACAACATATAGATCAAAACTTCGACAAATGATAATAAGATTGAAAAACATCGTCGCTTTGAGAAGTATGTGATAAGCAAGAGCTCCCCTAAATTTGTGCATAGTTTAAGATTTTCTTTGGACTGCAAATGCACAAGGAATTAGGCTCATGGGTTACTCTTCCATGTCACATACATCTTGGTGGGCGCTCAAAATAATAAAAGATTGAATACATGCACTCATCACCAAGCAAAGTGAATGATCATATAAGGATAAGTAAGATAATATCATCTAACAAGCATAAGTGTAGCTAATGATCAAACACATGATCATCAATGTCTCACGAGATAATAGCATAGTATCTGAAGCAATCAAAAGCAAACAAAGTTCAACCAAGAAGACAAGAGAACAAAAAGCAAACTCTCTCTCTCTCTCTCTCTCTCTCCTATGATCTATACATTTTCTCCCTCTTGGTAACAAGTTACCAAAAGTTCCTTGAAAATGCATAGGACTATATCATCTCTCGGGCTTGGTCTTCTGCTGGTGGCGTAGAGATGGCTCCTTGGGCGAAGACTTGATAGATGTGGAAGGAGCCGAAGGAGTTAGTCTTGGAGCTGGTTCTTGTTGGAGCTGTAGCTGGGCTGATGAAGTGACTCACGGTGGCTGATCTGGCTCTGCAGCTGATCTCGAGCTCGAGGCACTCTGGCAAATGCATCGATTGTTGTCCTGCCCTTCCTCTCACTGCATGTCATCTGTCGCTGCTCCACAGTGGCCGAATCTCGATTACTTTGACATCAAGATCATAGAATTTTTGTTCCATGATTCTTTCCAGGCTCTCTGGTTTTGAGTTAGGGTGGCCAACCCCTTCTCAATCCATGAGTTGATGCTATCAAGTAACCAAGCTGCTCCTGCTTGTTCTTCAGAAAGTACTCAGATGCCTCTGCTTGAGTTGGCATCTTGGCAGCCTTCTCTTTCCTTGCCTTCTCTTTCTCCTCTTGAGCTTGGACTGATGATGGTTCATTCTCAGTCATGACAACTTGATTGTCCTCAAATTCAGGATAGAGAAACAAGTGTTCCTTATCAAACAGATACTTCCCTGTGCCCATCTTTGAGTTAATCAACTCCTGAATCTATGGGGCATATCCACAGCTCCTCTTTTGGGCTGCTGCTGTCCTCTTGATAGTTTCAACTATGAGGCCATGACCTTGAATTTCTGGGGCACATAAAAAATGTGAAGCAAGTTAATTGCATGCCCTCTGATCATGTTGTGGTCACCTGATTTGGGCAACAGAGTATGCCTTAGGATCCAGTTGATCGTTGCCAGCCTTGACAGAAGAAAATGAACTGATCCAAACTTGAAAGTCTCAAGTGCATCATCAGGGATCTCCTTGTACATCTGTGACATTGAGTTGTGATCCATTTCTTCTTGGCATAAATGTCAAGTCATTTCACTCTCCTTGGAGGCATTGATCAGACTTGCCCATTCCTCTATGGTTGATTGGTATCTCGTTCCTTGAGACATCAAACTATCCTGCCATCTGGATAGAAATGTGTTGTGGAGTAGAATTGCATAATGAGCTCATCATTCCGGTTTGTGAGCTTACGCCCAACAAAATCTGCAACTCCACACGCCTTTGAAGCTGTCATACACTCCGGGATAGTGTTACCTTTCTCCACAGAATGTAGGTCGATCGACCCACCTCATATCACAAACTATGGGCTTCTTATCCAATAAGATGGTCTCATAGAAATCTGCTGCTCCTTGTGTGTGAGGAGTCTGGACTAGGGGGTGTCGGGATAGCGAACTATCATCTTTGGCGGACTCCAAGACTATGAAGATACAAGATTGAAGACTTCGTCCCGTGTCGGATGGACTTTCCTTGGCGTGGAAGGCAAGCTTGGCGTCTGGATATGTAGATCTCCTACCATTGTAACCGACTACATGTAACCCTAACCTATCCGATGTCTATATAAACCGGAGGGTTTTAGTCCGTGGGGCGAACAACAATCATACCATAGGCTAGCTTCTAGGGTTTAGCCTCCTTGATCTCGTGGTAGATCTACTATTGTACTACCCATATCACCAATATTAATCAAGCGGGGTAGGGTATTACCTCCATCGAGAGGGCGAACACAGGTAAAAACATCGTGTCCCTTGTCTCTGTTACCATCCGCCTAGAGGGATAGTTCGGGCCCCCCTACCGAGATCCGCCGGTTTGACACCGACATTGGTGCTTTCATTGAGAGTTCCTCGTATGCGTCACCGATAGGCCCAATGGCTCCTTCAATCATCGATGTGGCGCGATCCGGTGAAATTTTCTCCCGGATAGATCTTTGTATTGGCGGCTTTGCTGCGAGCCAATTCGCTAGGCCATCGGGCAGATCGAAAGCTCGCCCCTGGCCATCAGGTCAGATTTGGAAGTTTAAACTACATGGCCGACATCGCGGGGACTTGATCTTGACGGTTCGAGCGCAACCAAGCGTGCGCTTGCTGTCTCGATGGGTATGATCTAGCTCTGCCGCGCGAGCGGTGCCACGGAGGCGCACTGACATCCGCTCCGACCCTTAATCCGGGCGGATTCCCCGATCAGGGCGAGTGGTTGGACACGCCTCGGGGCTATGATCTATCTGACGATTGAGCTGAACACAATCCTGTCGCTGCGAAGCCGTGACTCCAAGGTGCGGACTCCTCGCGGACTCTGAACCCCGCGCCCCTGCCAATCCGAATCCGATTGGGCGCCGGTCATGGAGTTCCTTTGCGCGGACATCTTCGGCTTTTCGCCCTTTGGCAACATCCTGAATTCACTAAAGTCTCTCTCTTTATCCGGAGAGCCTGGCGGACTACGGTCGGGAAGGTTGGGATCAGGACGACGAAGAAATTCAACACCACCAACCACCCACTTTGTAGCCACTTGTCGATGATTTAACCGACATGCTCGACTTCGACTCGAAGACATCGGCGGTATGGGCGATGATCTGGAGCGACCAAGAACCAGCGCCTACAGAGACGCTGGAAGGCCACCTCGTCATCGACATATACATGGTGGACATCCCAAAAGATGGGAACAGCGATGGAACAGCGAGGTTGACCCCTCAAGAAGCAACCGAAGCGCCGAAGTCAGCGGCGCCGCTCTAAATCCGCCACGGCAAAAGCGGTGATTCGGCCGGAGATAATTACACCGGACGATCTTGAAGACAACCCCCTCCGCCGGGACTCGGCGCGGGAGGAGGGAGAAGCAAGTCCGCCTGACGGTCTGGCGCGAAAGAAGGTGAAGGGCGATAATTATCGCCTCCCTTGAAGATGAGGCAAGCCTCAACGACAGCGAATTCGCCGTGCACGAGGATCCCGCGAGCAGGGGCGTTTCAAGCGCGGGCTTATAGCCACGGCAAGCAGCCTCAAGAAAAGCAGCAACAACTTAGCTGACCAAGACACGCTGGGCAGCGGATGGACTGAAGTCCTTGCGGCGAAGAGTATGAACTCAAGCGCCCTCAAAAGCTACCCCAAGCGCGGGCCGTTGCCTCGTCGGAGGAAGCACCCAAGTCACCGGCCGCGACATGGCAGACCGGCCACCCGTGGCGCGACGGAAAGCCTCTTGGCCCTCGCTCAAGCCACACCGGCGCCGCTCAAAAAGTACCAAGGCAGGGAAAGCGGCGCGGAGTGCGAGATATATTGGAGGATAAGGCAAAACATACAAGATCGATCTCACGGATCGGCGTGGGCGTAGCGACTCGGGATGATTACCATCGCGCGGATCTGACAAACCCGGCGGGCGAACACGATGAACAAAGCTCATATGAGCTACGTCGTGATATATCCCAATCTGAGGCGCGCACACCACTATGCTTCACGGATGAAGTAATGGATCATCAAATCACGAGGGCTTCAAACCGTAAACATCGAATCATACAATGGTACCACAGATCCTGCGATGCGGATCGAGGACTTTCTCCTCCATATCCACATGGCCCGGTGATGATCTACATGCCATCAAATACCTCCCTCAAGCTTAAGGACCAGCTTCCGGGGCACATATGTGCGACCACGAAGCCGATGACCTTGGCCATATAATTCAGCATCGGAAGAATCGGCGGACAATTCTAGACCACGGTTCCTAACAAATAAAAATCAAATCGTTGGTTGTCCGGGATCGAGAGGCCCTTGCAGCCTTCAAACATAACATCATGACGAGTGGCTTGCGGCACCTAGGACAGGAAAAGCCAAAATCCATGGCAGCCCTTACAACACTCATGACCCGCTTTTGTGCGGGAGAGGACAACTGGCTAGCTCGTAGTAACAACTTGACCAAAAACCACGGTAGTTCGGATACCAAGGACAGCAATGGCAGGTCGCGTCGCAGCAAGAACAAAGCGCCGCATAAGCGGCGACAATGATGAAGATCGGCGGTCAATGCGGATTGAGCTCTAAACCGGTCGTGCGGAAGAAGCCATTCAAAAGGAATACCGAGGCCCGTCAACTTGGACCGAATACTCGATCGCTTGTGCGGATACATGGCACCCCGAAAACCAGCCAACCACACCAGCAGGATTGTTGGGTGTTCAAACAAGCGAGCAAGTTAAGTGCGAACTCAATGACAAGGGGCTGCATAGCGATGGCGAGGAAGAGCCCGGCGCCCGAACAATTGAGGAAGAAGGGCTTTCCCACACAAGTGCGGACGGTGAACATGATATCGCAACCCACATACCCAAAGGGGCGCGAGCGTGCACTAAAGGGGCGTATATGCGATGGAGCGATCGCCCCAAAGTTCAACCCATGGTCTTCCTGCCCGATCGCATTGATCGAAGGACCACCCACTAGCATCCGTCACGGCGGTTTCGCGCGTGGTTCTTGACCCAATCATTGTGGTTCACCTCACGAGTCACGATGGGCGGCGGTAGCATCTGAACCTTCTTTATCGGGATCGATTGCACAAAATGGGCATAGACCCTCAAGTTAAACCTAAAAGGCGACCTTTAAAGGCGTCATCACGAGTGTAGAGGCCAATTATGCGAGGCTCGGTTACACTCGAAGTGGTCTTCGGATCCCGGATAACCGAAGCGAAGAGTTAATCTTGACATAGTCCCGTTCATGGCGGCTATCACGCCTGCTTGGGCGAACCGCATTTGCAAAGTTCAATGCGGTGCCGCTTTCGCATACCTCAAGCTCAAGATTCCGGGCCCTCGAGGAGTAATCACGGTCAATGGAAACACGAGCGCTCTCTCGAGCGGAGGAGCACCGGCGGCCCTCGGCGGCGGAGGTGCAAAGCAGCCTCTCACAGGCAGTTCTCGAGTCCGGCCGCTAAGCGTCCGGACCTTTGTCAAGCGCGCGGGTAACCTACAACAAGACCGCTGGCACGATTCAAGCGCGCGTAATCCGGCCGGCTAACCCCAGCCCTCGCTAAATTGCGAAGCTAGTACTACAGCGTACATAACTACGCTCTGGAGATACCATGGGCATAAGGGAGGGGCACGACCACGGCTGCGCCTAGAATGCGGCTCAACGCGGCGGGGCTCAAATTGTGTCATTCTTTTTTCTTCTTACTTTCAGGGACTCTGTTCTCCGGAAGACCTGTTTGGCATTAGCGCCGAATACCGCGATGCAACAGCGAGGAAGCGGAAAACTGCGTCAGTGTCGGGTGGTCTCTACTACGAGCATTATACCTGTTTACATACCATCCCGCAGCTTACCCACGGAGAGGACATGTAAAATAGTCCCATCCCTTGCTTATCGCACAATTTGTATCGTTACGCTTTTATTTGCAGTCACTTTTAATAACCAATATATAGCTCTTGCCTATTATTACATTTTTATCTATATATATGTTCATTTCATGACATGTTGCACCGTACACTTTAGTGCGGCCAATACCTGAGGGCTTAAGTACCCCAAAATTATGGTGTGATAAGTCCGAACACTTTCACAAGTCGGCACCCGAACTTATAGCATTATATGCATCGGCTCGAATCATGTCTTGGGTCAATAGTTGGGTTTGCGGCTCCGTGTTTTGGTACCTTCGTTCCGTTATATCGGCTAAGGTAGCACGGAGAACCACTGCGATTGTGCCCGATTGAGCTGGGTTGAGCACCTCGATGGAAAGCTAAAACTGCCGTCATGATAGGGCGAGCGATCGCTGTTCGAGAGGTTTTTGGTCCCTAAAGACTTATGCGCTTAGGCGAGGAAGGAATTGTCCTGCCAAAGGCGTGGATGGCGCCCGAACTCGGTCTTGAATACTAGGGGCTTGCGAAATTTAAAATTATAGAATTCTATGGCTAAGTGAGAGTGTTCAAGCATTATAAGTCTGGTTGCCTTGTTACGTTGCGTTGGCGCCTCCTTGATGGACCCAAGAATGGGAACAAGATCGCTCAAGTTTATCCGAACACCCACACTTTCGTGGCATGGGGGCTGAAATAAACGACTTGCCATCTCTAAAATTTGATAAGCGGCCGCCTGAAGGTAATATTTGAAATTAACAAGCGTTGCTTAGCGCATATGAACAAGTTTTCGATTATGCGGGATAACAAATCGAGTCTATTCAAAATTACATCTTTGGAGCACTCATCCGCTATATGGCGGGCACCCTTGGAGGCCCTCATAGTACATTTGGTGTGCGATGCTCCTTGCCCTTGGTGGCCCGTCCGTCACAAGATTCTCGCATCCAGCTTGCCCGGTGCACTTTAGCGGGCAAGGGCCAACAGGCACCTTCAATGCGAAGGCGCGCTTGATGACTTCAATCCGTGGACGGCGTCCACCGGCCGCCTTACTAGCCCAAAGTAGCTCCGGCATGGCTTCCAATGGCCATAGCCGAACTATGAGGCCCCTCATGGCTGTTCGGCGACCTTGTGGAGCTCGACCAGCTACTTCAGCTGGTGGCAAAGAAACACCGGATGTCCGGCCTCGATATCTTGAGACGAGAACACCTTCTCCGTCGAGCTCCCTCCTTGGCGCGGTAGAGCGGCAGCATCGGATACACTACAGGGGCAGATCTGCGAGCGCTCTGGAGAGCTCGGATTCGGGTAAGTACTAGATAATTGACTTTTAGATTCTTGCTCTGCATAAAGAATGCCTTACCACCGAGATCTTCTTTATTGCCTCAATCTCTGGAGGCGCTTTTGGGCCTCGGCCTTAGCAGCTGGCACTCTCAAGAGCGAGGCAAGCTCGGACTCTCGGGTCTTGAGTCACGCTCGAAACCCTCGTGTTTTCCACGAGCACGGAGCTCTTGCCGTACCTCCGCCATTTCGCCTCCCCTTCTCTCGCTCGATCGCTCCAGCCGCTTTGTTTTCGACCACGGACAGCGCCTCCTTGAGGCCGTCACCTGCTCGTGGCCCTGCGGTACCCATGTTATTCTGTTATTTTTTGCTACAAAACCTTTTCTATAAGGTATTTATTTAATAAGGTATTACTTACCTTCCTTCCTCGAGCTGCTTCTTGGCAAGGCCGAGCTCGTTCTCGGACCGCTCGAGGCTCTGCTTCAATGCATTGACCTCTGCGGTCGGTCTGGCGAGAGGTCGGCCAGCGCCTTTGCATTCCCATATTGACATACTTATGTTAGACTCCTGCGTATATCTTTTTAGATCATTAGTCGGCTTTTCTTTCCGAACACCGAACTAAGCATCGAGGCTCTGTCTATCTTGTAATACTTTTACATATTCTAAACTTACCTCAAAGCTTTGTTAGAAGGCTGGCACGAGCTTGAGTCGGCCCGCTCTTGGCGGACTGAACTGTCCGGATCACCGCACTCATAACAGTGCGGTGCTCCTCTCGATGGAAACCTTTATTAGCGCCTCGATGGGATTATCCGGTGCCTCGGTTGGGCCGGAGGACACCGGCGTCTTCCTTCTTCTGAAGGGGCGCTGGCCGGACTTGGAACCGCTGAAGGTTCGCTATGGAGTCCGGACAAGGGTGAGCTTAGATCCTGAGGTCTCGCCCCCACATGCTGAGTGCAGGAGGTTGCCTTGCGGCGCCTCCTGCGCCACCTCCTCTTGACCAAGCCCCTAGGGGCCCCACCTCGGCATCGTCCATGGCGTGAGTGAGGCGGCGGTGAGTGATACTCTCCACTTTCGGCGAATTCGAGGGACCCTTTCGGCAAGCGGCGAACTTCGTCCTTGGGCGGGCTGCATGATTGTTCGGCATTAGAGAACACTATGCAATGGAAAAAACCATGGGCATCCGGACACTTACGATCTCGCCGAGGCTTAGCCCTTGTTGGCCCTCCTCCTCGTCGTTGTCGGCGTTGGTGGAGAAGTCGGATGAAGGTCCTTTCCTTCTTGGACCCTCCGGCCTCCCGAGTTAGGCGATCTTCCTTTCTTCTCTCTCCCCGCTGAGAGAGCTTCTTCCTCCTCCTCTTCCTCGGAGGAAGATTCCGCCTCGGGGTTGTCGGGCGATGAGTCCGATGCTTTGGCGTCGGGAGCTCCTTGAGTTCCCATGGCCTCCTTCTTGGCCTTCTTCTCGGCACCACATGAGTGCGGGCTAGCAACCATCAATCGAGGGTCCGCTGGGTCTTACGGCAGCGGGCGGACGATTAATCTGTCCGGGCGTCTTCACCGATCCTCTCAAAGGTTAGGGAGTTTTAGATCCCACATAGAGTCAATCTATGAAAAAGAGTCCCGTAAAGGGTAAAATAACACCTCGCTAGCTTGATGCTGCGAGCTGAATCCGTGATCTTGATGGCGGATGTAGGAGCCTCGGCGCCCTTGAACAACACCTTCGGGCATCTTAAATGCGTAGTGCCAAAGAGCCTTGTCGAGTTGGGTGTTGTGCGGATCGAACTCCACAATTTGAAGGCCGTTGTTGGCATGGGAGAATCCGGCGGATGAGCATCACAGGATTACGTTGACAAGCACGAGATTCTTGTCCACCAGATTTTGGGCGCATGTTTGGAGTCGGATAGCTCGTCCGAATTCCCCCGTCGGGCCCGTCTCTTTCCATGATGAGAGCCGTGTGGGAAGCCAGATCTGAATCCGGGGCCGCCGCCCATTTGAGTCAGCGACTTCGGTGATATAGAACCACCCGATTGCCACCTTTATTGTCTCCACGAAGGAGCCCTCGAGCCATAGGACTTTGGCCATCTTGCCAACCATGGCACCTCCGCACTCAGCGTGGCCGCCCCCTACCTTGGCTGACATTGAAAATCTTCAGCCATAAGCGAAGTGGGGTTGGATCGAGAGGAAGGCCTCGCACACAGCGATGAACTCCGAGATGTTGAGGATGAAATTGGGGCCAGATCGTGGAAGTCCAGGCCGTAGTAGAACATGAGCCCCGGACAAATGGATGAAGTGGAAAACCTAGTCCGCGGAGGAAGTGGGGGAGAAACACCACCCTCTCATGGGGCCTAGGGGTTGGAATGAGCTGCCCCTCGTCGGGTAGCCGACACGCGATGTCGCCGGACAAGTATCCGGCCTCCCACAGCTTTGTGATGTGCCCCTCCTTGACGGAGGAGGACATCCACCTGCCTCCCGCTCCGGACATAGTTGGAGAAGGTTGAGGTGGGGTGTGCGGACTTGAGCGCTAGAGCTCGAGTCTTGTGAAATGGATGAGCAAAGGAGGAAGAAGGCGTGGCGAAAGGTGGATCCTTATCCTTATATGGATGAGAATGAAGCTATCGTCCCCACCAGCTGGTAAAACTTCGCTTATCTCCCAAGCACCGTAATCAATGGCGCGGATGGGTTACCCGTCCGTATTGATGAGAATCCCGGAATAAGGGGCCGATCTATGCTTTGATAAGGCGTGCGGAAACCGCCTCGCTAAGCGGCGCTGAGGTGGAGCAGTAAAAAGCGATTCATATAAAGGCTGGCCGTGGTGTGATGTCATGCCGCGAATCGTCGGTGATCTCTGCAAAGTTATTCTCTCTCTGTGGTATGTGGAACTTGTTTTGCGAGCGGACACTATCCTTGTGTTGAAACCTTCTATGAAGTATTGGAGGAGGAGCAGCGCCTTGCAATGCGAAGATAATATCTTGCGCCGGACTCATCGTCATTAAAGCCTGGTTGGGGGCTCTTGATGGAGTCTGGACTAGGGGTGTCGGATTGCGAACTATCATCTTTGGCGGACTCCAAGACTATGAGGATACAAGATTGAAGACTTTGTCCGTGTCGGATGGACTTTCCTTGGCGTGGAAGGCAAGCTTGGCGTCTGGATATGTAGATCTCCTACCATTGTAACCCGACTCTGTGTAACCCTAACCTATCCGGTGTCTATATAAACCGGAGGGTTTTAGTCCGTGGGGCGAACAACAATCATACCATAGGCTAGCTTCTAGGGTTTAGCCTCCTTGATCTCGTGGTAGATCTACTCTTGTACTACCCATATCATCAATATTAATCAAGAAGGGTAGGTATTACCTCCGCCGAGGAGGCGCGAACCTGGGTAAAAACATCGTGTCCCTTGTCTCTGTTACCATCCGCCTAGGCGCGATTGGGACCCCCTACCCTAGATCCGCGGTTTGACACCGGCGGTGTGGAACACCTGTAATCTGAGCGAGTCCTTCTTACGGTGGCATATGGATCGACTCTCTCCATAGCCTCAACCCTAGATCTCTCCACGATCTTCATGCTCTCAGCCACAGGATGAGCATCAATGTGGTCTAGAATCTTGGGTTTGAGCTTCCTTAGGACCTGCCCTTCTTCATCTTCCTCGGCAGACAACATCGGCATTGGGGCCTTGTTCTTGCAGCTCTTGGTATTGTCGGCGATGCAGGAGCAGGGGTACCCCAGACTTGCACTGCTTGACCCTCTGGCGTGGCTCTAGGGGTGGCCAGCCACGGCCCATCTTCATCGGCACAAGCTCAAGACCCTCGCGAGAGCCAAGCCTCGTGAGGCGGGCAACGAGAAGCTTCCTCGAGGCCGCAGCCTCGTCGGTGGCTCATGAGGAGGCGGAGAGATCAAGGCGGGGTACCTCACGAGGTGCCCATGGCGCAAGCCATGACGACCAATGGCGCCCGGTGGGCGCCAGCCAGCATGATGTCCTCGTTTCCTCTTTGGTGCAAAGGGGCAAGGGCGGCGAGAGCATCAAGCAAAGGCACCCGTTCGGTGCAACAAGACCAAGACCGTCATAGCGGCGGGAAGGAAGTCATCGTGGAGCCCAAGCCGGCGTCACCACGAGCCTTTGACGACGAGGACTAACTTTAGTCGGGGATAAGTGTACTAGATGTTCCCCTTCAAAATGGCCAATTGTTAGCGCCCTTCCGCTCAATATTTGGGAAGAGGCCGGGGCCTTTGCCTATAAATAGGACTAGCCACCCACGAGCTAGAGGCACCTTTTGATGCAGAGAGAGAGAAAGCGGTAGAACTCCCCTAGCGAGTTCATCGCACCAGCCAAAACAGACCCTCATGAGGCTGTTCTTCCTTGTATGTTCATCATCAGCCCAGAGGCAATCCACCGCCACAAACTAGAGTAGGGTATTACACCACAATGGTGGGCGAACTAGTATAAACCTTATGTCCCTTGTGTTTCTCTTGGGTAGTTCTAGATCCTTGCGGCGGCGAGGTGCGGTAGGTAGGAGGTGTGATCTCCTTGCGCCGGAGTTCGAACCTAGAAGTGCGGAACCTGAAATCCGATATTTGGCGCGCCCGGTAGAGTCGCGGAATCCGCCTTCCGCCGCTTCGCGCCCGTCGCATCGTCATCATCATGTCCGGTGACCGGTGGCGACCACGATCCTGGGCGGCTGGCCCATCCACCTTGAGCCGCTTCGCCGGCGACCCCATGCCCGAGCAGCTCGTGGTCCGCAGGCTGCTGCTGGGCATGAGCTGCTGTGAACGGCGGCGACAGCTCTCATGCATGCGGCGGCGCGTGATGGCGGCGCCTCCAACCACGCCCAGCCACGGCGCCGTACACCCGGCGTGGCGGGTGAACTCAAGGGCGCGCTCACGGTGGCCGAGGCTGCTGCAATCTGAGGCTGCTAGAAAGGCGGTCGCGACGTGTTGCTAAATGGGTGGCAGAGCTCACGGGCCGCCGCCTCGAGGCTCACCCTTATGCACCCAAATCCACCTCAGGTCCAGGGTGGCCGCGGAGGCTCCATGCCTGCGCCAGCGCTCAGCGGACTCAAGGCCACCCCGCGCCCGGCCGGGCCGTCGGCACCCGGGCAGCAAGCGTTGCCTCCGCTCCCGGCCAGCGAAGAAGGACTCGCCCGACCCACGGCCCAAGTGGGCCACCTTCACCCCGGTGGGCGCCTCAAGCAGCTGTGTGGCACCACAGGCACTCTGGCGCAGCCTTCGGGATGGCGGCCCGGAAAACGTGCCCACATGATGGATCAAGAACGCAGCGGGAAGGGCGAACATGGCTTGCTCCTTGGCCCAAGCTGGGGATGAGGCACTAGGCTGAGCTCTTCCGGGAGCCAGGAAAGCCCGTCGGCCTTGGGAAGCGATTAGCAGTGCCGCTAATTCCTCGGGGCGGGCGTCGCTAACCATGGATCGCGGGAGGTACAGGTGCGCCACAGTGGACGGCTGCCCCCTCTCCTGATTTCCTACCCCTCGGGAGGAGGCGGCAGGGGCTGCGGGAGAGGGGCGAGATCCGGCATCACCACCAGCGGCGTTGAACAAGGCGTCCTCGGGAGTGTAGGCCCTCTGCCGGTGCCTCGGGGCCTACCCTGGCGGAGGACCCGTGTCGTCAGGGGAACGGCTGGCGACCGCTCTACCCCATCGGCTGCGTCCTTGGTTTCCTGTCGTCGTCGGTGGCACTAGAGTGTGGTGCAAGGCGGGGCCCTCGTTTGGCGATATGAAGCAAGGCCCATACGTGTGAAGAAGGCCCAGTGCCTGTGAAGCTCGCCGCCCCGTGACACTCTCACGTAATAATGAGTGGGGCTATCTGGCCCGAGTCTCAGTGCCGGCCTCGAGGCCACAGGGCTCCCTCCGCCAGATGGCAGCACTTAGCTCCGCGCCCGATGAAAGACGTCCAAGACTAGACTAGGTGTCGGACGCGGCCTTTTTCTGCTTTCCTTGCTTTTCCCCTTGGCTGTCGTTTCCCCCCGTTGGATTTAAGTTGGATTTGAGCTTGAGATTTGCGTGTGTTCGGGGAAGGCGTGTTTATTCTCGTTCGAGAAATCTCTCACGTTCTGGTTACCACTTTGCCTCAGCTGCCTCCCCTCGTGAGCCCCTCACTAGCAGGCTAGAGCCTGGCTTGCGTGCAGCCAGACTGCCGTCGCCGCACCCTCTCGGGAGGTCTTCATTACAGAGTTCAATGGGCTCGGCGGGAGACCCTCGGGACACCACAGCCCTCCGCGAGGCTATCTCGGGGCCACGTGGGTCAAGGCAAACAAACCAGCCATCTCGTCGCAAAAGCCAGGCCACTTGGCGCGGCGTATGGGTGATATGCATCTAATGTCGCTGAATGCAAGTTTTTACATGAGGGCTCCCCTCCCAAAATGCTCTTACAACCTTGAAGCCGAACACTATCTGCGCGGGGTAAGCAGGAACAACAGCGGTCGATCGGATAAATCCCCAATGCATCCTCAAGGGCACCTCTGAATAAATCGCTGGCCTCGCCGCCGCTCTCCGCATTACCGTCGGCGTTAGGGCCGTTCACCACGCCGCCTTCATCAGCGAGCCACGACCACGCCGCCGTTATCGAGCGAAGGCCACGGCGAGGCATCCATGTTGTCTTCCACCCGGTCGCCCGGTCGTCCCGGACGGCCTTGGAGTGCTGAGGCGATGGCGGCGTCAAAATCGAAGTTGGGGTCCATGTTACGAAGATGGCTGAAGACCGAGAAAAGCGGCGCCCGGCGGGCGCGGCTCCTCCTCCACCAACTTTGTTGGCTCGACCGACCGCACCTCCGGTGCGTCACCACATCGATGAAGAACTGAAGGTTGCCAGCATAGTTGACTACGTGAGGCTGTAGCGGCCGCCTCGCGAGATGTTACCAAGGCCGTGTTGGTTCTCTCCGGGCGTGGAGAGCATGGGGCCATGCTTTCGTTGAGGAGTCTGGACTAGGGGTGTCCGGATAGCGAACTATCATCTTTGGCGGACTCCTAGACTATGAAGATACAAGATTGAAGACTTAGTCCCGTGTCCGGATGGGACTTTCCTTGGCGTGGAAGGCAAGCTTGGCGTCTGGATATGTAGATCTCCTACCATTGTAACCGACTCTTTGTAACCCTAACCTATCCGGTGTCTATATAAACGGAGGGTTCTAGTCGTAGAGACGAACAACAATCATACCATAGGCTAGCTTCTAGGGTTTAGCCTCTACGATCTCGGGTAGATCTACTCTTGTACTACCCATATCATCAATATTAATCAAGCGGGGTAGGGTATTACCTCCATCGAGAGGCCCGAACCTGGGTAAAAACATCGTGTCCCTTGTCTCCTGTTACCATCCGCCTAGGCCTTGCGATTCGGGACCCCCTACCGAGATCCGCGGTTTGACACGACATTGGTGCTTTCATTGAGAGTTCCTGCGTGTGCCGTCACCTATAGGCCCGATGGCTCCTTGATCATCAACAACGGCGGTCGGGTGAGACTTTTCTCCTGGACATATCTTCGTATTCTGCGGCTTTGCGGCGGGCCAATTCACTTGGCCATCTGGAAGCGAATCAGCTTCGCCCACAGCCATCGGGTCAGATTTGGAAGTTTGAACTACACAACGATGTCGCGGAGACTTGATCTTGACGGATTCGAGCCACAACCCGGCGTGCCGCCTTTGTCTCGATGGGTATGATCTAGCTTCTGCCGCGAGCGATTGCACAGGAGGCGCACCGACATCCGCTCCGACCCTTAATCTGGGCGGATTCCCGATCGAGGGCGAGTGGTTGGACACCGCCTCGGGATACGATCTCAGCGGCGATTGAGCGAACTCCATCCCTGTCGCTGCGAAGGCCGTGACTCCAGGTGCGGACTCCTCTCCGTACTCCAAACCCTCCGCGCCCCACCAATCGAATCCGATTGGGCGCCGGTCATGGAGTTCACTGCGCGGACATCTTTCGGCACTTTCGCCCTTTGGCGACATCCGAATCACTAAAGTCTCTCTCTTTATCCGGAGAGCCTGGCGGACTACGGTCGGGAAGGTTGAGATCCGACGGCGAAGAAATTCAACGCCCACCACCACCCACTTTGTAGCCCGCGCCGATGATTTAACGACATGCTCGACGCCGACTCGAATACGCCGGCGGTATGGGCGGCGATGCTGGAAACGACCAGAACCAGCGCCTCTGAGGCTGGAAGGCCACCTTGTCATCGACATATACATGATGGACATCCCAAAAGATGGGAATGGCGATGGAGCAGCGGAGGATGACCCTCAAGAAACAACCCAAGCGCCGGCGTCAGGTGCCGCCGTTCTAAATCCGCCACGATAAAAGCGGTGATTCCGGCACGGAGACAATAACACCCAGACGGTTGCGAAGCGACCCCCTCGGCGGGACTCGGCGCGGAGGAGGAGAAGCAAGACCGCCTGACAGTCTGGCGAGAAAAAAAGGTAGAGGGCGATAATTATCGCCTCCCTCCGAAGATGAGGCAAGCCTCGACAACAGCGAATTTATGGTGCACGAGGATCCCGCGAACATGGCGTTTCAAGCGCGGCTTATAGCCACGACAAGCAGCCTCAAGAAAAAGCGCAACGGCTTAGAGCTGGCCAAGACCTGCTAGGCTGACGGATGGTGAAGTCCTTGCAGCGAAGAGTATGAACTCGAGCGCCCTCCAAAGCTACCCCAAGCGCGGGCCGTTGCCTCGTCGGAGGAGGAGCACCCAAGTCACCAGCGCGCGACATGGCGGACCGGCCACCACAGTGGCGCGGAGAAGAAACCTCTTGGCCCTCCGCTCAAGCCACACCCGGCGCCGCTCAAAAAGTACCAAGGCACGGGAAAGCGGCGCCCGGACTTGCAAGATATATTGGAGGATAAGGCAAAACATACAAGATCGATCTACGGATCGGCGTGGGCGCCCGACGCGTGATGATAACCGTCCGCTGGATATCAGCAAACCGGCCGGGCGAACATAGTAGACAAACCTCATATGAGCTACGTCGTGATATAGCCCATCTGAGGCGCCGCACACCCACTATGCTTCACGGATGAAGTAATGGATCATCAAATCCATGAGGGTTTCAAACCCGTAAACATCGAATCATCACGATGGCACAACAGATCTTGCGGTTTGGATGGGGACTACCTCCTCCATATCCACGTGGCCCGTGGTGATGATCTACGCCATCAAATACCTCCCCCTCAAGCTTAAAGGGCCAGCTCGGCATTGGCTTAACAGCTTGCCCGGCATAATCAATTGGTTGTTGGGAAGACACGGAAGCCGCATTCCTTGATAACTTCCGGGGAACATATAATGCGACCACGGGCGCCGATGACCTTAGCCATATAATTCAGCAGCGGAAGAATCGGCGGAACAATTACGGGCGCGGTTCCTAACAAAGAAAAATCAAATCGTTGGTGTCCGGGATCACGAGGCCCTTGCAGCCTTCAAACATAACATCATGACGGTGGCTGGCCGGAACCTAGGACAGGAAAAGCGAAATCCATGGCGGCCCTCACCACACTCATGACCGGCTTTTCGCGGGAGAGGACAACTAGCTAGCTCGTAGTAACAACTTGACCAAAAACCACGGTAGTTCGGATACCAAGGACAACAATGGCAGGTCGGCGTCGCAACAAGAACAAGTGCCGCGTGCGGCGACAATGATGAAGATCGGCGGTCAATGCGGATTCGAGCTCTAAACCGGTCAGCGGTAGAAGCCATTCAAAAGAAATACCCGGGGCCGTCCAGCTTGGACCGAATACTCGATCGCTTGTGCGGATACGCACCACCCCGAAAACCAGCCAATCACACCAGCAGGGATTGTTGGGTGTTCAAACAAGCGAGCAAGTTAAGTGCGAACTCAATGACAAGGGGCTGCATAGCGATGGCGAGGAAGAGCCCGGCCGCCCGAACAATAGAGGACGAAGGGCTTCCCCCACAAGTGCGGACGGTGAACATGATATCATAACCCACATACCCAAAGGGAGCGGAGCGTGCACTAAAGGGCGTATATGCGATGGAGCGATGGCCCAGTTCAACCCATGGTCCTCCTGCCCGATCACATTTGATCGAAGGACCACCCACTAGCATCCGTCAAAGGCGGTTTTGCCGCATTGGTTCTTGACCCAATTATTGTGGTTTCACCTCACTAGAGTCACGATGGGCGGCGGCGGCAACCTAAACCTGCTTTATCGGGATCGGTCGCCAAAATGGGCATAAACCACTCAAGGATTAAACCTACAAAGACGACCTTTAAAGGCGTCATACCGGATGTAGAGGAAAATTGTACAGGCTCAGTTACACTCGAAGTGGTCTTCGGATTCCCAGATAACATTCGAACCGAAGAGTTAATCTTTGACATAGTCCCGTTCCGCAGCGGCTATCACACACTTCTTGGACGAACCGCATTTGCAAAGTTCAATGCGGTGCCGCACTCGCATACCTCAAGCTCAAGATGCCAGGCCCTCGAGGAGTAATCATGGTAAATGGAAACACGAGCGCTCTCTCGAGCGGAGGAGCACCACGGCAACCCTCGGCGGCGGAGGTGCAAAGCAACCTCTCACAGCAATTCTCGAGTCCGGCCATTAAGCGTCGAACACTATCAAAGCGGCGCCGGGTAACCTACAACAAGAACATCTGGCGGGATTCAAGCGCAGCGTAGCAATCCGGCTAACCCCAACCCTCGCGAAATTGCGAAGCGATTACTACTGCGTACATAACTTCGCTCTGGAATACCGTGGGCATAAGGGGAGGGCACGACCACGACACGCCCGAATCGGCTCAACCGCACGGGGGCTCCCAATTGTGTCATTCTTTTTTTCTTTTTCTTACTTTCGGGACTCCGTCTTCGAAGCCTGTCGGCACTTGAATTGCGAACTCACGATGCAACAGCCAAGGAAGCGAGCTTCGTCAGTGTCGGTGGTCTCTACTACGAGCATTATACATGTTTTACATACCATCCCGCAGCTTACCCCTGGAGGGGGACATATTAAATAGTCCCATCCCTTGCTTATCGCACAATTTGTACCGTTCTGCTTTTATTTGCAGTTTCTTTTTAATAACAAATATACAGCTCTTGCCTATTATTGCATCCTTTCCCATTATATATGTTCATTTCATGACATGTTGCACCCGTACACTTTGGTACGGCCAATATAAGTACCCCAAAATTATGGTGTGATAAGTCCGAACACTTTCACAAGTGCGGCACCCCGAACTTATATCATTATATGCATTGGCTCCGAATCATGTCTTGGGTCAATAGTTGGGTTTTCCCGGCTCCTATGTTTTGGTACCTTACGTTCCGTTATATCGGCTAAGGTAGCACTAGGAGAACCACTGCGATTGTGCCCGGTTGAGCTGGGTTGAGCACCTAAGTGGAAAGCTAAAACTGCCCGTCATGATAGAGGCGAGCGATCGCTGTTCGAGAGGTTTTTGGGTCCCCAAAGACTTATGCGCTTAGGCGAGGAACGGAATTGTCCGGCCAAAGGCGTGGATAGCGCCCGAACTTCGGTCTTCGAATACTAGGGCTTAGCGAAATTTAAAATTATAGAATTCTATGGCTAAGTGAGAGTGTTAGAGCATTATAAGTCCGTTGCCTTGTTACGTTGCGTTGGCGCCTCCTCGATGGACCCAGAATGGGAACAAGGCGCTCAAGTTTATCGAACACCCACACTTTCGTGGCATGAGGGCTGAAATAACGACTTGCCATCTCTCAAATTTGATAACCAGCCGCCTGAAGGTAATATTTTAAATTAACAAGCATTGCTTAGCGCATATGAACAAGTTTTTAGCGTCTGGGATAACAAATGCGAGTCTATTAAAAATTACATCTTTGGAGCACTCATCCGCTATCTGGCGGGCACCCTTGAGGGCGTCCTCATAGTACATTTGGGCGTCGATGCTCCTTGCCCTTGGTGGCCCGTCCGTCACAAGCTTCTCCGCATTCAACTTGCCCCTGCACTTTAGCACGGGCAAGGGCCCGATGGGCACCTTCAATGCGAGCGGGCGCTTGATGACTTCAATCCATGGACAGGCGTCCACCAGCCGCTGCACTAACCGAAGTAGCTCCGGGCATGGCTTCCAATGGCCACGGCCGAACTATGAGGCCCTTCATGGCCTGTTCGGCGACCTTGTGGAGCTCGACTAGCTGCTTCAGCTGGTGGCTCGAGGCACGGATGGTCAGCCTCGGCATCTTGAGACCAGAACACCTTCTCCGTCGAGCTCCCCTCCTTGGCGCGGTAGAAGCAGCGGCGACATCGGACACACTCTGGGGCAGATCTGCGAGCGCTCTGGAGAGCTCGGATTCGGGTAAGTACTAGATAATTGACTTTTACATTCTTGCTCTGCATAAAGAATGAAACACCGCTGCGATCTTCTTTATTGCCACAATCTCCACGGAGGATTTTTGGGCCTCGGCCTTAGCAGCTTTGGCACTCTCAAGAGCGAGGCAAGCTCGAACTCTCGGGTCTTCAAGTCACGCTCAAACCCTCGTGTTTTTCCACGAGGCACAGGAGCTCTTTCCGTACCTCCGCCAGCTCGCCTCCCCTTCTCTCGCTCGGTGCGCTCCTTGACCGCCTTGTTTTCGACCCGAACACCGCCTCCTTGAGGTTGCCACCTCGCTCGTGGCCCTGCAGATACCCATGTTACCCCTATTATTTTTGCAACGAAACCTTTCTATAAGGTATTTTTTTAATAAGGTATTACTTACCTTCCTTGTCCTCAAGCTGCTTCTTGGCAAGGCCGAGCTCGTTCTCGGACAGCTCGAGGCTTCTTCAATGCATTGACCTCTGCGGTCGATGTGGCGAGAGGTCGGCGGCCCTGCATTCCCATATTGACATACTTATGTTAGACTTCGTGTGTATATCTTTTTAGATCCTTAGTCCGGCTTTTCTTTCCGAACACGAACTAAGCATCGAGAGGCTCTGTCTATCTGGTAATATTTTTACATATTCTAAACTTACCTCAAAGCTGTTAGAAGGCTGAGTGCAGGCTTCGATCAGCTGCTCTTGGCGGTGAACTTTACAGATCACCGCACTCATGATAGTGCGGTGCTCCTCGTCGATGGGCGCCGTTAAGCGCCTCCAACAAATTATCGGTGCCTCTGGTTGGGCCGGAGGTCACCGGTGTCGCGATCTTTCCCTTCTTACGAAGGGGCGCTGCCGGTCTTGAGAACCACCTCTTGGTTCGGCGCGATGTCGGACATAGAGCCCTCTTGGGTTTTGCCCCCTTTGCTTGGCGTCAGGGAGTCGCCTTGCGGCACCTCCAGGGACCACCTCCTCCTGGTTGGGCCCCTTTTGGGACTCCACCGCGGTGTCATCTGCATCACAAGGAGAGGAGGCGTCGGAAGTCAAGTGCTATTCACATCTGACGTATCCAGGGAGCCGCTCGACGAAGCGGCAAGATCGTCCTTGGCGGGCTACATGGTTATATTCGGCTTTAGAAGACACTGTCGACAAATGAAAATCCATGAGTTATTCGGAATCCGGACACCACGATCTACGCGAGGCTTGGCCCTTGTTGGCCCTCCTCCTCGTCGTTGTCGGCGTTGGTGGAGAAGTCCGGAGAAGCGTCCTTCCTTCTTGGACCCTCCGGCCTCCCGGTTAGGGCGGCCTTCCTTTCTTCTCTCCCCATTTGGGAGAGAGGCTTCTTTCCTCCTCCTCTTCCTCGGAGGAGGATTCCGCCTCGGGGTTGTCGGGCGATGAGTCCGACAGGCACTGGCGTCGGGAAACTCCTTGAGTTCCCGTGTCCTCATATTGGCCTTCTTCTCGGCACCACATGAGGTACGGTCAAGCTCCGTCAATCGAGGCGTCCTTTGGGTGTTACGGCAAAGGCAGACGGTTAATCTGTCGGGCGTCTTCAACCAGATCTGTCAAAAGTTAGGGAGTTTTAGATCCCACATAGAGTCAATCTATGAAAAAAGAGTCCCGTAAAGGGTAAAATAACTTACCTCGCTGGCTTGATGCTGCGAGCTGAATCGCGATCTTGATGGCGGATGCGGGAACCGGCGCCCTTGAACAGCACCTTCCGGGCATCTTCGTACATAGTGTGCCGAAGCGGCTCAAATCTGGTGCTGTGCGAATCAAACTCCACAAATTGGAGGCCCGTTGCTGGCGCGGGAGAATCCAGCGGATGAGCATAACACGGACTCGTTGACAAGCTTGAGCTTCTTGTCCACCAGGTTTTGGGCGCGAGTTTGGAGTCGGTCAGCTCTTCCGAATCACCCCGTCGGGCCCGTCTCTTTCCATGATGTGAGTCGTGTGGGGAGCCAGATCTGAATCGGGGCCGCCGCCCATTTGAGTCGCGTGGCTCGGTGATGTAGAACCACCCGATTGCCACCTTACTGTCTCCACGAAGGAGCCCTCGAGCCATAGAACATTGGGCATCACGCCGCCATGGCGCCTCCGCACTCCGCTTTGTCGGCGCCCACTATCTTGACAGCGCTAAAGGTCTTCAACCATAAACCGAAGTGGGGTTGGATGCGGAGAAAGCCTCGCACGACAATATAGCGTCGAGATATTGAGGATGAAATTGGGGCGGATCGTGGAAGTCCGGGCCGTAGTAGAACATGAGCCCCGGACAAATGGGTGAAGTGGAAAACCTAGTCCAGCGGAGGAAGTGGGGAGAAACACCACCCTCTCATGGGGCACAGGGGTTGGAGTTAGCTGTCCCTTGTTGGGGAGCCGACACGCGATGTCGCCGGACAAGTATCCGGCCTCCCGCAGCTTTGGATGTGCCCCTCCATGACGGAGGAGGCCATCCACCTGCCTCCGCTCGGACATAGTTGGAGAAGGTTGAGGTGGGATGTGCGGACTTAGGCGCTAGAGCTTCGAGTCTTGTGAAATGGATGAGCAAAGGAGGAAGAAGGCGTAGGTGAAAAAGGTGGATCATTATCCCCTTATATGGACGGACGAAGCTATGCGTCCCCCGCCAGCCTGGTACTCGCTTATCTCCCAAGCGCCGTAATCAAGGGCGTGGATGGGTTACCCACGTCCGTATTGATGAGAATCCCGGAATAAGGGGGCACGATCTATGCTTTGATAAGGCGTGCGGAAACCGCCTCGCTGAGCGGCTGAGGTGGAATAGTAAAAAGCGATTCATATAAAGGCCTGGCCGTGGTGTGATGTCACGCCCGCGGAATCGTCAGCAGTCATGCAAAGTTATTCTCTCTACGGTGGTATGTGGAACTTGTTTTGCGAGCGGACACTATCCTTGTGTTCAAAACCTACTATGAAGTATTGGAGGAAACCTGCCTTGCAATGCCGAAGACATTATGCGCGCCGGACTCGTCATCACTGAAGCCTGCTTCAGGGGCTACTGAGGGAGTCCTGGACTAGGGGGTGTCCGGACATCCGAACTATCATCTTTGGCCGGACTCCTAGACTATGAAGATACAAGATTGAAGACTTCGTCCCGTGTCCGGATGGGACTTTCCTTGGTGTGGAAGGCAAGCTTGGCGATACGGATATGTAGATCTCCTACCATTGTAACCGACTCTGTGTAACCCTAACCTATCCGGTGTCTATATAAACCGGAGGGTTCTAGTCAGTGGGGCGAACAACAATCATACCATAGGCTAGCTTCTAGGGTTTAGCCTCTGATCTCGTGGTAGATCTACTCTTGTACTACCCATATCATCAATATTAATCAAGCGGGGTAGGGTATTACCTCCATCGAGAGGGCCCGAACCTGGGTAAAACATCGTGTCCTTGTCTCCTATTACCATCTGCCTAGGCGCACAGTTCGGGACCCCTACCGAGATCCGCGGTTTGACACGACACTTTCGTGCTCGAGATCCGCCCGGCTGGCGTATCTCGTCCTCGTTCTGCCGCTGCTGACCTCAGCCTCGTCCACCCATTGGCGGAGAAAAGCGCCTCGGTGCGGGAGGTAGCCAGCTCCTCTGCGCCACGCGGGCGGCAGGAAGCGTCGGCCGCGCGTCACTTCATCCAGCTTGGCCCTCGGGCGGCGGTCCTGCCTTCAGTCTCTACCCTGATCAACCCCAGTCTCTCCTTGAACTCGCGCTCAAGGCTCAAGCGGGCCGTCGCCACCCGGTGTTCAACCTCTTCCAGGACTCGGGCCTCCCGTGCAGAAACGTTATCCTCCGCCTGTGTCACCAAGCGCTCCCTCGTCTCCAAACGCTCAAGATCGCGGGTGCGCTCGGCAGCTTCCAGCGTCAGTGCCTCCTCACGCCTCTGGAGCTCTACCTGGTCAACCGAAGCCCCCTTCATCGACTCAAGGGCCGTCTCACGCAGCTCCACCTACTGCTCCAGGGAATGGCACCAGGCCTGGAGTTCCCGCGCCCGCTCCTCCGCCGCCTCACGCCGCCGGTCAGCCTCTCGGGCCTCCTCGACGACCCGGGAACGTGCCTCCCGAGAGGCCGCCTGCGACGCCTCGGCTTTCTCGTTGTCGAGGTCACGCCGGTGGCGCGCAAGGGCAACCGCCACCTCTAGCTTGCGCCTCTCTTGACTAAGCGCGGGCCCTCGGCTTCAAGCGCGTCTTCGTCGTGAGCTCACGCCAAGCTGGCTCACCGCTTGACCGCCCATTGGAGAAACCCTTGGCGAAGAACACGGCGCTCCGGGCGGCGCCGAAACACGTCTTCTGCGTCATCATCCGCCCCAAGCAAGCATGGGAGCCACGAATCAACGCCCCCCCTTTGGGCAGGGGCTGGGGGCTGGCACCCTCGTGATGGCCGGGCACGCCCCGCCAGAAGCCCGGCCTAGAGCTGGCTCGTCCCCGAACAAAGAACGAAGGGCCGACCTCAGCCAATCGCCATCCACGACCAGACGAGAAGCCCAAGGCAGGCTGGCTATGCCCCGAGAAGGCTCACGAAGGAGGGTCGCGAGGTGCGCAGAGCCGTGATGCGCCACAGGACGGCTCACCTCTCTGACCGGCCTCACCACAAGGGCTCTGCTTGAGCTCGGGCCTTCGAAGATGGTGGAGAGGCGAAGCACAGAGGATGGCTCCTCGGTCATCTTCGTGAGCTCGGCGGAAGGGCCTGCGAGGCAAGGATCAGCCAAAGCAGCGGGAAGATAAGGAACTAGGAAGGGAAGGCTTACTCATCAATGGCGAAATACTTCCTACGCTTCAGCATGCGGCAAGGGTAATCGTCACCCAAGGCCTCCCTTCTCTTCCGGAGAGCCTCGAAGTCCATGCGGAAGCGGCCCAGGAGTTCAACGCAGGGGTCGGCCTGCGACGAGGAAGAAGCATCTAGGCGACCAGCGTCAGGAGCGTCGCCCTGGCGCACGCCACCGGTTGCCTCACCAAGAAGGATAGCTGAGGCTCCAGGGGCCTCAGCCACGGGAGCCGCGGGCCGTGGCTCAACGCCTTCAGCCGCAGTAGTGCGGGCCTCAGGAGCTGCCACCTCAGGAGTGCTACCTGGCATCGTCATCCCGGCGGAGGCCCCCTCAGCCTCCGGTGGCCCATGCCTCACTGCTCCACCACTTGAGGAAGGACCGCCGTAGGTGACTGGAAGGCGATCACCACCACTTTGGGTTCTCCACGAGGCCCCATGAGGCTGCGGGCGCAGCCCCCATTCGTCAGCTGGGCATCTGCTTCACAAAGTCACCCCTACTCGAGCAAAAGTACAGCAAAGCACCCCTTGCGGATCTTGCCGGGAAGGATCCCCGATCGGGACCAGGAGCACCTTCCTCGGCACTTGAGCGTCAGGTCCTCCTCACGGAGCCTCATGCGGTCTTCACGCCCGTGAAGGCCTACATCCAGCGGGAATGGCTGGAGAGGCAATCTTGGCATAACAGAACTCCTTCACCACCTTGGGTGTCGTCACGCCGGCGCCCTCGAGAAGCAGCGGCGGCGCGAGACGAGCAGGCAGGGGCTCATGGCGTCTCTGGCCCGGCTGAATTGGGGACAGCGAGGCGATGTTGGCTCAGCGGGGGGCTGGGCACCCCGGCATCCATGTACAGCCACCGCTCGCGAAACCTAGACGCGGGCGGAGGAAGGCTGAAATCAATCCCTGAAGCCGCTGTTTCTGGTGCGGCAATGAAGCTCGCGCACCCCGAGCATTGGGTGGGGTCGATGAGGCGCAAAGAGAAGAAGTAACGCAGCAAGGCCACTGAAGGAGTGATGCCCATCATTGCCTCACAGACAAAGGCGAAGACGGCAAGAAGAGTAATGGATTCAGGACCCAAATGCATCATATGGATCTGGTAATGGGAAAGCACAGCGTTGAAGAAATCGGAAAAGGGGAACCAGTCCGCCCACGAGGCGTCGGTAATCTGGGACCTCGGTGACTATTACATCAATGGAGAAGTGAGGCGCAGGCCAGGCCGTCGTCCTCCCTTTTCGTTGAAGATAGTGGCGAGGCGAGCTCACCTTGTCCAAGCCTTCTCGGTTGAGTATGATCGACCGATCGTGGCGAGCCGCCCGTCGGCGGCGGCGAGGCGGAGGCATGGTTTCTTCCCTTTCCCTTCTTCGTCGAGCCATGGCAGCGGAAGGGGAGGATTCGATATTGGATTAGGCGGAGACTAGAGCTCGAGAGGAGGAAGAGCAGGGGCCAGACGAGCAGCGAAAAGAGGCGGCGTGTGCAACCACAGGTCCGCCTAGTGGGCGCAAAATAAGGAGCGTGGGGAACAGGGCCGCCCACGTCAATCAACCGCCACGCGGCGCCCGAGGTCCCGCGAGCTGTTAGGAGCCCATCGGCTCTCCACTGCCCCGCCGCTTCTCTGCTCAGCCAAGTCGGTGCGCCTTGGGCCCGGGAGCTCTTGTTGGCGTTACGGGAGCAGGGTACCAGACTTTCCTGCTGCGGCTGCGGCGTGGCTCAAGGGTGTTCCAGCTCAGCCCATCTTCATCGGCACAAGCTCAAGACCCTCGCGAGGGCCAAGACTCGCAGGCGGACGACGGAAGCTTCCTCGAGCACGGCCTCGTCGGGCTGGCTCGCTCGCGGAGGCGGAGAGATCAAGGCAAGGTACCTCACGAGGTGCCCATGACGCAAGCCATGACGACCAATGGCGCCAGGCGAGCGCCAGCCCGCACAGTGTCCTCGTTTCCTCTTTGGTGCAAAGGGGGCAAGGGCAGGCGGGAGCATCAAGCAAAGGCACCCGTTTCGGTCCAACAAGACCAAGACCGTCGCAACGGCAGGAAGGAAGTCATCATGGAGCCCAAGACGGCGTCACCACCAGAGCGTTTGACAGACGAGGACCAACTTTAGTCAGGATAAGTGTACTAGATGTTCCCCTTCAAAATGGCCAATTGTTGGCGCCCTTCGCGCTCAATATTTGGGAAGAGGCCCAGGGCCTCTGCCTATAAATAGAACTAGCCACCAACAGAGCTAGAGGCACCTTTTGATCTGGAGAGAGAGAGAGAAGCGACTGAACTCCCAATAGCAGTTCACCGCACCAGCCAAGAACAGACCCTCGCGAGGCTATTCTTCCTTGTATTGTTCATCATCAGCCCCAGAGGCAATCCACCATGCCACAAACTAGAGTAGGGTATTACACCACAATGGTGGCCCGAACTAGTATAAGCCTTGTGTCCCTTGTGTTGCTCTTTGGGTAGTTCTAGATCCTTGCGAGGCGACGAGGTGCAGGTAGGTAGGAGGTGTGATCTCCGCGCGCACCCCAGAGTTCGAACCTAGAGGGTCTACCGGAAACCGAAATCTGACATGTATACTCATGGTATTCCTCTTAGGTGCACTCTTGGGCTTGGGGGCAGCTTTGGGCTTTGAAGTTGCAGCCCCTGATTTGATAGCATCACCCATCAGCTTTTGTGCCTTGGGTGCTGGTTCAGCAACCTCTTCTTCTTCCTCTTCCTCCATCATTGTCACATCCCTAATTCTGGTATGACCTAGACTAGATAGTCATGTGTGCATCATGTATAAATTCCAATTAAATTTGAAATGGGAATTTGTGAACCCTCAGAATCATTTTTGGAAATGACCCAGATAAAAATTGCTCCAAAAGGGTCCAAGAAAATGTTCATGTCTCTCTCTGAAAATATTAGGCGGGTAAAATTCAAACCAATATTTTAGGAGCTCATAAATATTTATTTTGGCCATTTGGAATTAATGCAGTAATTATTTGATTTGGATATATATTGTTATATATATATATAATATTGTCCAAAATTATGCTAGTTGATGAGGAGCTCGGAATAATACCACTAGCTCCTACAAAAATTGGCATAAGAAAATAAATTAGCTTAGTATTATTTTAAAAACAGAAACAAATGTTAGAAAATAGAAAACAGAAACAAAAGTAAAAAAAAATGCTTACCTGCACCTACCTCCCTTTGCAGCCCGTCAGCATGCAGCTTGGCTCAGCCCATGGCCCAACAGGCCGCCCAGCCATTGGCGGCGCCGATCGTCGTCCTCTGGCGCCCCAGGAGGATGAGAGGCCCTGCGCTTCGCCGCCCGCGTGCATGGGCGCCACGCAACCTGCCTGCTTGGTCTCTTCCCCGGACGCTCTGGCCGTCCCGGACGACGCCACGCACCGCCCCGCACCTCTCTCCCTCTCCCTCCTCCCCTGGTTCTCTCCCGCGCGAGCAGCCGAGCGCTGCCGTCTGTAACACCCCGGATACAACTTTCCATATTCGTAACTCCGACTCTTGCCCTTTCCGGAGATGTGATTTATTATTTCCTTCGTGGTTGGGTTTTGTCTGTTGTTTTGCATTTTGTTCTTGTTATGCATCTCATCTCATGTCATCATTCGCATTGCATCATCATGTTCTCGAAACTTGCATCCGTCCCGGTCTCTTTGTTCTCTCCGTTGTCCGTTCTGAGCCCACACACACTTGCACGCGCCCGTGGCACGTCCGAAATATTATTTTATAAGTGGCCGGAAAAATGTTCTCGGAATGGGTTGCAACTTGTCATGCGGTCTTATTATAGTGTAGACAGGCCGCCTGCCAAGTTTCGTCGCATTCGGAGTTCGTTTGACTGCCCAACCGTTAAATATGTAACCGGGATATAGCCGGTATTTACGTCGGACGTTTTCGGTCTCCGGAAATAGATGCCGGGCCCTCCCTCTCTCTTCTCCCCCTCGCAGTCCTCCTGCAGCCCACCTAACCCCCTCGCGTCCGGAACCGCCCGATCGAGATCGGAGGTTCAAAACCCCAAGGACCAAACCCTAGCCCCTTTCCTATTTAAACCACCTTCCCTTCCATTTTGGCAGCCTCCCCCCTCTCCTCCTCGTTTCACCACCTCCTCCCACCTCGAGGGCCGAGCCGCCGCCTCCCCCCCAGATCCGGCGCGCCCCAAGCCCCCCTCCGCCACTTGGCAAGCCCCTAGTGGCTGCGCCGCCACCAGCCGCCGCTCCCCTCCAACCGGGAGTCGCCACCTGTCCTCCCCGCCCCCACTTCACATGCGGCCCGCCAGCCAGCAGAGGAGCCCGCCTGGGCCCGATCTGGGCAGGCGCCCGCGCCGCCGCCGCCCAGCGACCGAGCCGCCCGCTCCTCCCACCTCTCGCGCCCTCCGCTTTCGATCCCGATGGGATCGGGGCCTTCGCCGCCGCCCAGGCGAAGCCATCTGCCGCCGCCCTCGCGGGAGATGAGTTCCTGCGACCCGTCCCTCTGCTCCTCCACCTTGCTCTCTCTCTCTCCGTCATCTCTCTCTCTCTCTCGAGGTTGCTGCCACCGCCGGAGTTTGAGCATCGCCGCCCGCTCGGATCCCGTCGCCGGTCGCCCGCACTTCCTCCGGCCGGATCCGTGAGTCGCCGCCGGATCCGCTCGTTCCGGCCTCCGGGCCTCCTCCGCCCTCGCCGGCGCCCTCCCCATCGCCGTTGACCGCCCGGCCGCCGCCGCATGGCATGTTCGGGAGGAGCCCGGCTCGCCTGCTGCCCCCAAGGCGGCCTGCCTCCTTCCAGCGTGGGCCTCCCACAGCCGCCAGCCAGCCAGCCCGGCCTCCCTCGGCCCGATCCGCGCCCGCCCTCTGCCAGCCTCTCCACCCAACCGGGCCTTGGCCCAGGGTGAGCAGCGCCCGCCCCTCTCCTGAGCACTGCTGGGCCAGCCAGTTTCGGCCCAGCGTAGATTTTTTTCTGCGCTGCGTATTTACTAATTATCCCAGGATTACTGTTTTACAGAAAACCCCCTAGACTTCATGCATTTAATAATTATTTAACCGTGCATCGGATTTAAACAAACTTTATATGTAATATGCTCAGAAAATTGTGTAGATTAGTAATATGTCACTTTCATCTATGTTAAAAATGTTTAAATTGATGTTTGCATTAATTTGTTAATATGCCATGTTAAAATGCTTTATTTCATAACTAAATAACCGTAACTCGGAATTAAATGTTCTTTATATGTAAATGGGGTGGAAAAATGCCTAGATTAACATGGTCCACTTTATGTTGCTGTTTAACAACTTTAAAATTGTGTTTAGGGCAGATCAGGACCGAATCTAAAATATTGCTCATGGGGATTTTACGGAATTGTTGTTTCTTATTTCCGGCCTCATTTAAACTTGCCTAGATAGGTAGTTTCATCATGCTTCACCTCTTGCCATGTTTAACAACATTTAATATTGTTGTGTACCTAAACGAGATCGAACTAAATAAGTGTTGTGGTGTTCCGTCAATATGCAACTCGTTGCATATTGGGCTCCATTTAACTTGTAGTTTTGTTTGTGCATATTGCCATGCCATGCATATTTAAACCGGACATGCATCATATTTGTTTGTGCATCATGCCATGTTTATGCTTGTGCATTTATCATGTTGTTTGTTTCTTTCCGGTGTTGCTTCTCGGTTCCGGTAATGTTGCGATTGTGAGGATTCGTTCGACTACTTCCGTTCGTGTCTTCTTCATGGATTCGTTCTTCTTCCTTGCGGATTTCGTGCAAGATGACCATACCCTCGAAATCACTACTATCTTTGCTTGCTAGATGCTCGCTCTTTTGCTATGCCTATGCTACGATGCCTATCACTTGCTATATCAAGCCATCCCAAATTGCCATGAACCTCTAACCTTTTGCACCTTCCTAGCAAACCGTTGTTTGGCTATGTTACCGCTTTGCTCAGCCCCTCTTATAGCGTTGTTAGTTGCGGTGAAGATGAAGTTTGTTCCTCGTTGGAACATGGAGTTGTTGTTCCTTGGTGGAACATGTTTACTTGTTGGGATATCACAATATATCTTATTTAATTAATGCATCTATATACTTGGTAAAGGGTGGAAGGCTCGGCCTTATGCAGTGTTTTGTTCCACTCTTGCCGCCCTAGTTTCCGTCATATCGGTGTTATGTTCCCGGATTTTGCGTCCCTAACGCGGTCGGGTGATTTATGGGACCCCTTGACGGTTCGCTTTGAATAAGACTTTTCCAAAGAAGGCCCAACATTGGTTTTACCATTTGCTTCACCACCACCTACATTTCCCTTGGGAGTAATTAACCCAAGGGTCATCTTTATTAGCCCCGGGCCAATGCTTGTCTAAGTGTTGGTCCAAACTAGAAACCACTTGCGGTGCCGCCCGAGGCAACTTGGGGTATCGTCGGTTGCCGTCGTCTGCTCATCCGGTCGTGGCTCGAGGCGAGATCTGTGGCTACTATCGAGGTGTCGGCACGCAGGAGGTCTTCTTGGTCTTGTTTTATTGCTGTGAAATGTCTTGTGGCAGGATTCGAGACTGATCGGGCTTCCGGGAGAAGGTCTATTCTTCGTTGATCGCGAGAGCTTATCATGGGCTAAGTTGGGACACCCCTGCAGGGTTTGAACTTTGAAATCCGTGCCTGCGGTTATGTGGCAGATGGGAATTTGTTAATGTCCGGTTGTAGAAAACCCGAAGTTGATCTCAATTAAAATACACCAACCGTGTGTGTAACCGTGAGTGTCTCTTTTCGGGGTTGATCGAAAGGAGAACACGGTTTCTGGGTTATGCCTGACGTAAGTAGGAGTTCAGGATCACTTCTTGATCATAGTTGTTCGACCGTGCTTTGCTTCTCTTCTCGCTCTCTTTTGCGTATGTTAGCCACCATATGTGCTAGTCGCTTGCTGCAGCTCCACCTCACTACCCTGTCCTACCTTTAAGCTTAAATAGTCTTGATCTCGCGGGTGTGAGATTGCTGAGTCCCCGTGACTCACAGATACTTCCAAAACCAGTTTGCAGGTGCCGATGAAACCGTGCAGGTGATGGATCCGAGCTCAAGGAGGAGCTCGATAAAGATCTTGTTCATTGTGTTGTTTCGTTTGATCGATCGAGAGTGGAGCCCAGTTGGGACGATCGGGGATCTGTGTAGCATTTGGGGTTGTCTTCTTTTATTTTGGTTCCGTAGTCGGACCTTGATTGTATCTGTATGATGTAATGTTTTACTCATGTATTGTGTGAAGTGGCGATTGTAAGCCAACTATGTTTCTCTTTCCCTTATGTATTACATGGGTTGTGTGAAGATTACCTCACTTGCGACATTGCTTTCAATGCGGTTATGCCTCTAAGTCGTGCTTGACACGTGTGGGAGATATAACCGCATCGAGGCGTTCTAAGTTGGTAATCGAGCCTTCCCGACTTAGGAGCCCCTACTTGATTGTTTCTTTGGCGTTGTTGAGTCTAGAACGGAAAATGTTTTGAGTCTTAGGATTATATATTTGAGAGTAGGATTCTTTTTACTCCTCGGTCCCTTCGTCGCTCTGGTGAGGTATCCCGGCGTAGAGTTTTGGCTCTTCTCTTCTCAAATTTCACTAAATTTTTTTAGGATCACGTGGGTATCTTGGAATCGTTCGATGGTTTTGTGGCGAGAACATTGTTCTTGGTGCCTCGACATTTAGGGGTTGTGGCGGTGTCCGGGAGTTGAGCTCCGGGTGTTGTCGTCACAATTTTATCGTTCGATTCGGAATACCGAGTTTTGCCGACATCGAAATCTCTTTTGTGCAGTTGTTGGTGAGATAACCCGATAGCCCGATCTTGTGGCGAGTGCGGGAGTATTTCCATGACTTGTATAACGGATGTTTTTGAAGGTCGAGGTACCACGATTTCGAGGATTTCGTGGTTATGTGTTGACGGATGGATACACCGGATCTAGGTATTGTTAGTTTGGGTGATATATTTTGTGTCCCTGTATCCCCAACACCAGATTGCATAACCAGAAAGTTTCGGGAGTTTATAGGTGGGAATTCTAGTAGCTTACGGGATATTCTTTCCGACGGATGTATGATTTGAGATTGGGGTTCAACGTCTAGTGGTCCGCCCATTCACGGCCGATTCTGATGGTCGCGAGGCGTCTTAAAGAATCCTTGGCTATGCTGATTCGGGGCGTCTTGTTTGTCATTCGTGACGTCCGCTATACGTCGTGTCCGTGTGGGCCCCACCACGAACACTTTGGGCGAAATCTCTATCATGTGTTTGTTCGGCTCATTCTTGAAGCCAATCCTTTGTTTTGTTTTGTTTTGTGGTATTGAGTTGCTTGAAGTCAAGTGTTGATTCCATACCTTATTCTAAATGGTGTTCTCATATTTCTATGTGAATACTAATCCTTCTTGATCATCGAGGTCGTCATGTTAATTCTTTTCCCAACCGGCGTGCTTCTCTTTAAGTGAATCCGATCATTCCAACATTCGCAAGATCAATTCTAAGCTTTTTCTCAACGGTGTGCGTGTCATCCGACCCAAGTTGTTTTGATTCCCGCCCTCCCACCCTTTTTCTTCAAGGACTCAGATTTCTTAATCATGTATCCTTTTATTTGTGGGAAGTCTCTTCATTCTTTTCTTTCAATGATCTTATCCAGTGATTTCTCATGAAGACGCTAAGGAAGCTTTAACCTTATCATTGTTCCATTCTAATTTTCTTCTCCGGCGGACTCAAGTCAAGTTTTCAGTGTTGATCGTATTCTTTTCATCGTTTCAAATGTTTTCTCATGTCGGTGCATCTCTTAATCATCCACTTCTCGCTATTCAATTGTTCTGGAGTGTTGAAGATATCTCAGAAGATTCTAGTTTCCATTCTCAATTCACTCAAGTTCTTTTGAGGATGCTATCTCATTCAAGCCATTTAATTCAACCGGTGCAATCCCTCTTTTCAAGCAATTGTTCAACGGTGGTTCTTTTGAGTGGGCCCATAACCCACAGGTCTTTTTCCAGGATCTTACCTGACTCTTCTAATTTTCCGGAGTTATTCTCAAATTCTTTGCAAAGTTTGACGTAAGGATGAATTATCATCAGTCTTGGTTTTTCTCCAAGATCTTCCAAATTATTTTCATTGTTGGTTCAACCTTCCTAATTTTCATTCCGGAGTGCTTCAATAATTCATGGTGATGTTCTCGTCGTCATTCTCGAATTTTGAAGACCGAAGAAGAGTTTCTCTTAAATCTCGCTTCTTTCTCTTCAAGATTCATGGTTCTAGCTTCGTGCCATCCTCATAATTGTTTTGATTGTGAGAATTCTTTTAACCCACCGGAGCATTTCAGAGTCTTTTCAGTTTGATTCTTGAGCCCATCATCTCAGAATTACTCATTCAAGCGTTCAACTCTGGTTTTCCAAATCTCACCGGTGCATCGTCGAAATATCCTCTAATCAGTTCATGATCTCTTCGTTCTAATGTATCTAAATTCTCTCAAGCATCTTTATTCGTTTTACAATTCTTCCCGGTGAATTGTGCCTTTGCTACGTTCATTCTCAATTATTATGGTGGTTTGTTCAAGAGTTCTCTTCCTTCGTTATCATATAGATTCATTCATCCTTTCCGAATCCTACCGGTGAATTGTTGAAGATTTTCCCAAGTTTGCGCCATATCTATCTTAATCTTTTCTACGGGAGTAAGTAGTATGCCAAATCCATTGCTTGTCATCAATTTAATTGGTGAAGGATACGCATAACATAATTCTTGTTCTTGTTTCATCCAAGTGATTGATTCATTCTTCCGGAGTTCGTAATGGTGTCAATTTCTCAGTTCTAAGTTGTTCATCTCTTCTTTCCGGAGTTTGTTCATCATATCACAATTTCGGTACGAGATGCTTCATCTTTTCTTTCCGGAGTTCCAACTTTTCTCGGTTATATCATTTCAAAGCTTCATCTTATCACTGCAAGGCTTCACCTTGTGTTGTCAACTTCTTGTATCATCCTTTTGTTTACCGGAGTTCTTCATGGAGGCTCTACATGGTGCTTCCTCAAGGATTCCTTTCATTCGTTAATTGGTCTTCAAGATTTCTCTCAGAGTTATGATCCGCCAAGCTATACTCAAAAATTGAACATGGTGCTCAACACATGTTTTGTTTTGAGGAGTTCAAGCATTCTTCTTCATGCATTTCGAAGTGTATTTCGTTCTACCTTATCTCTTGAGATGGTGTTATGTCACTCTTGGCAATTTCCCTTCGTGTTTCATGATTCACATGTTGTCAAGAATGAGGTATTTTAAATCCATCAACCTCTTCATTGGACTTATCTTGGGCTATATTTCACCTAAAGCTTTCCCTAAGGATTGTTGCTATTTATGGTGCTTATTAATGACCCAAGTTCTTCATTTCTCCTCCCGGTGAAACAAGTTTCTCGTCTCCTTGTTGATATCAATCCAATTATTTGTTTCCGTTGGTGGCAGAAGCTCACCTCATAATGTGGAGATGTTTCCATAAGCCCACTACAAGCTTATCCTTTCGTTGTTGGTTTTCCAACAACTCCGTTCAATTCTTCTTTACAAGGGTGCTTTTCCAAGTTCATTTGTGGCAGAAGTTGTCATTTTCTTCTCCATTCCTTTATTCCAACGACCTATCTTCAATTTTTCTTCCGGAGGCATTGTGATGTTGCACTCTTCGACCCAGCATCTTCTTTTGGCAAGATCATGTTCTTTTTCTTGCTTATCCATTTAACCGGAGTGTCATGTTTTCATTTGAGTTCTCTCATCTTATCAAGTTTTGCCTGCTTCCTCAACCGGAGAGCTGTCTGAAATCTTTCTTACCCCTTGTGCCATTCTTTCAATAGTTCCGAGGCGGTGTTGTTGATTTCATCAACTATCATCCCATCTTCTCAAGTTCATGTTATATTCCTTCCATGTTCAATCGGAGTGCTGCCCAATTCTTCCTCTCTCATCTTGTTTTAAACGGAGTGGTTTCGAATTCTATCTTGTCCATTAAACTCTTGATTCATGCCTTTTCAACCTTCAAGTTATCGTAATGTTCCTTGTTCCTCTTTTCTAACGGATTGTTTGCAATCTCGTTCATCTTCGTTGTGTTCTTTCTTTCATTTTGCTCAACCTCTCAAGGTTCTTTGGTTTCACTCGTTTGTCAAAGAAGCAACTTAGTTTTACCTCTTCTCTCCCTCTTCCTTTTTCCCTCCGGTGCCATCCTAGATCTCGGGACGAGATCCTCTCGTAGTGGTGGAGTGTTGTAACACCTCGGATACAACTTTCCATATTCGTAACTCCGACTCTTGCCCTTTCCGGAGCTGTGATTTATTATTTCCTTCGTGGTTGGGTTTTGTCTGTTGTTTTGCATTTTGTTCTTGTTATGCATCTCATCTCATGTCATCATTCGCATTGCATCATCATGTTCTCGAAACTTGCATCCGTCCCGGTCTCTTTGTTCTCTCCGTTGTCCGTTCGAGCCCACACACTTGCACGCGCTTCGTGGCACGTCCAAATATTATTTTATAAGTGGCCGGAAAAATGTTCTCGGAATGGGTTGCAACTTGTCATGCGGTCTTATTATAGTGTAGACAGGCCGCCTGCCAAGTTTCGTCGCATTCGGAGTTCGTTTGACTGCCCAACCGTTAAATATGTAACCGGATATAGCCGGTATTTACGTCGACGTTTTCGGTCTCCGGAAGCAGATGCCGGGCCCTCCTCTCTCTTCTCCCCTCGCAGTCCTCCTGCAGCCCACCTAACCCCCCGTGCTCGCGTCCGGAACCGCCCGATCGAGATCGGAGGGTTCAAAAACCCCAAGGACCAAACCCTAGCCCCTTTCCTATTTAAACCACCTTCCCCTTCCATTTTTGGCAGCCTCCCCCCCTCTCCTCCTCGTTTTCACCACCTCCTCCCACCTCGAGGGCCGAGCCGCCGCCCCCCCAGATCCGGCGCGCCCCAAGCCCCCCCTCCGCCACTTGGCAAGCCCCTAGTGGCTGCGCCGCCACCAGCCGCCGCTCCCCTCCAACCGGAGTCGCCACCTGTCCTCCCCACGCCCACTTCACTGCGCCCGCCAGTTCCAGGGAGCCCGCCTGGCCCGATCTGGGCCCGAGGCGCCAGCCGCCGTCGTCCAGCCACCGAGCCGCCCGCTCCTCCCACCTCTCGCGCCCTCCCGCTCGATCCCGATGGGATCGGGCGCTTCGCCGCCGCCCTGGCGAAGCCATCTGCCGCCGCCCTCACGGGAGATGAGTTCCGGCGACCCGTCCCTCTGCTCCTCCACCTTGCTCTCTCTCTCTCCGTCATCTCTCTCTCTCTCTCCGCAGGTTGCTGCCACCGCGGAGTTTGAGCATCGCCGCCGCTTGATCCCGTCGCGGTCGCCCGCACTTCCTCCCATGGCCGGATCCGTGATCGCCGCCGGATCCGCTTCGTTCCGGCCCCTCCGGCCTCCTCCGCCCCTCGGCGGCGCCCTCCCCATCGCCGTTGACCGCCGCCGCCGCCGCTGGCATGTTCGGGAGGAGCCCGAGCTCGCCTCTGCTGCCCCCAAGGCCGGCCTGCCTCCTTCGCGTGGGCCTCCACAAGAGCCGCCCAGCCAGCCCGGGCCTCCCTCGGCCCGATCCGCCCCCCTCTGCCGAGCCTCTCCACCCAACGGGCCTTGGCCGGGGTGAGCAGCGCCCGCCCTCTCTGAGCACTTCTTTGGGCCAGCCAGCCGCCCAGCGTAGATTTTTTTCTGCGCTGCGTATTTACTAATTATCCCAGGATTACTGTTTTACAGAAAACCCCCTAGACTTCATGCATTTAATAATTATTTAACCGTGCATCGGATTTAAACAAACTTTATATGTAATATGCTCAGAAAATTGTGTAGATTAGTAATATGTCACTTTCATCTATGTTAAAAATGTTTAAATTGATGTTTGCATTAATTTGTTAATATGCCATGTTAAAATGCTTTATTTCATAACTAAATAACCGTAACTCGGAATTAAATGTTCTTTATATGTAAATGGGGTGGAAAAATGCCTAGATTAACATGGTCCACTTTATGTTGCTGTTTAACAACTTTAAAATTGTGTTTAGGGCAGATCAGGACCGAATCTAAAATATTGCTCATGGGGATTTTACGGAATTGTTGTTTCTTATTTCCGGCCTCATTTAAACTTGCCTAGATAGGTAGTTTCATCATGCTTCACCTCTTGCCATGTTTAACAACATTTAATATTGTTGTGTACCTAAACGAGATCGAACTAAATAAGTGTTGTGGTGTTCCGTCAATATGCAACTCGTTGCATATTGGGCTCCATTTAACTTGTAGTTTTGTTTGTGCATATTGCCATGCCATGCATATTTAAACCGGACATGCATCATATTTGTTTGTGCATCATGCCATGTTTATGCTTGTGCATTTATCATGTTGTTTGTTTCTTTCGGTGTTGCTTCTCGGTTCCGTAATGTTGCGATTGTGAGGATTAGATTCGACTACTTCCGTTCGTGTCTTCTTCATGGATTCGTTCTTCTTCCTTGCGGATTTCGAGCAAGATGACCATACCCTCGAAATCACTACTATCTTTGCTTGCTAGATGCTCGCTCTTTTGCTATGCCTATGCTACGATGCCTATCACTTGCTATATCAAGCCATCCCAAATTGCCATGAACCTCTAACCTTTTGCACCCTTCCTAGCAAACCGTTGTTTGGCTATGTTACCGCTTTGCTCAGCCCCCTCTTATAGCGTTGTTAGTTGCAGGTGAAGATGAAGTTTGTTCCTCGTTGGAACATGGAGTTGTTGTTCCTTGGTGGAACATGTTTACTTGTTGGGATATCACAATATATCTTATTTAATTAATGCATCTATATACTTGGTAAAGGGTGGAAGGCTCGGCCTTATGCCTGGTGTTTTGTTCCACTCTTGCCGCCCTAGTTTCCGTCATATCGGTGTTATGTTCCCGGATTTTTGCGTCCCTAACGCGGTCGGGTGATTTATGGGACCCCTTGACAGTTCGCTTTGAATAAGACTTTTCCAAAGAAGGCCCAACATTGGTTTTACCATTTGCTTCACCACCACCTACATTTCCCTTGGGAGTAATTAACCCAAGGGTCATCTTTATTTAGCCCCGGGCCAATGCTTGTCTAAGTGTTGGTCCAAACTAGAGCCACTTGCGGTGCCGCCCGAGGCAACTTGGGGTATCGTCGGTTGCTGTCGTCGTTCGCTCATCCGGTCGTGGCTCGAGACGAGATACGCTGCTACTATCGTGGTGTCGACGCGCCGAGGTCTTCTTGGTCTTGTTTTATTGCTGTGAAATGTCTTGTAGCCGGATTCCGAGACTGATCGGGCTTCCCGGGAGAAGGTCTATTCGCCGTTGATCGCGAGAGCTTATCATGGGCTAAGTTGGGACACCCTGCAGGGTTTGAACTTTCAAAATCCGTGCCAGCGTTTATGTGGCAGATGGGAATTTGTTAATGTCGGTTGTAGAAAACCGAAGTTGATCTCAATTAAAATACACCAACCGTGTGTAAACCGTGAGTGTCTCTTTTCGGGTTGATCGAAGGAGAACACGGTTTCGGGTTATGCTGGACGTAAGTAGGAGTTCAGGATCACTTCTTGATCATAGTTGTTCGACCGTGCTTTGCTTCTCTTCTCGCTCTCTTTTGCGTATGTTAGCCACCATATGTGCTAGTCGCTTGCTGCAGCTCCACCTCACTACCCTGTCCTACCTTTAAGCTTAAATAGTCTTGATCTCGGGTGTGAGATTGCTGAGTCCCGTGACTCACAGATACTTCAAAACCAGTTTGCGGTGCCGATGAAACCGTGCGGTGATGGATCCGAGCTCAAGGAGGAGCTCGATAAAGATCTTGTTCATTGTGTTGTTTCGTTTGATCGATCAAGAGTGGAGCCAGTTGGGACGATCGGGGATCTGTGTAGCATTTGGGGTTGTCTTCTTTTATTTTGGTTCCGTAGTCGGACCTTGATTGTATCTGTATGATGTAATGTTTTACTCATGTATTGTGTGAAGTGGCGATTGTAAGCCAACTATGTTTCTCTTTCCCTTATGTATTACATGGGTTGTGTGAAGATTACCTCACTTGCGACATTGCTTTCAATGCGGTTATGCCTCTAAGTCGTGCTTCGACACGTGGGAGATATAACCGCATCGAGGGCGTTACACCGTCGCCACCGACGCCATTCGCCGCGGCCACAGCCACTGCCTAGCCTCCCCAACACGTCCAAGAGCTCCGCCTCCGTATTCTACGCCTCCTCGAGGACACACGCAATGCCTGACGCCCCACATCATCGCATTCATCAACATCTTCATCGCCCGCCCGTCCGCTGTGGCCTCGCCCCGCTCGAACCCGTAGCTCCGGCCACCGCCGCGAGCTTGTTTCCGGCGAGCTCTGGCCACCCCAGCCGCTACCACTCGCCTAGTTGGATGCGGCACACCTTCAGCTACCCGTAGACGCAGACCGCGAGCAAAACCGAGCCCCTTAGCAATTTTCCGGCGAGTTTCCGCTGCGCTTTGAGGTCGCCGCCGGCCAAACTCCGGCGGGCTGACGTGGTCGCTTGGTTAGGCGCTAATCACCACTAATTCCCCTAGTAGCCACTGACAGTGGGCCCCAGCCACGGTCAAACCTCAGTCAAGCCTAGTTTTGACCGGGATTAGTTACTGAGTCACTGACGTGTGGACCCCACACGTCAGGTTTGACCTGGTCAGCCATGGTTGATCTTCTTACGCAATGTTGTTGTCATGATGACGCGGTAAGGAATTTCTGGATTTAAAATAATTCAGGAAATTCCAGAAAATGCCCAAAACTTCTCAAAATCATAGAAATTGAACCGTAACTCCAAATGAAATAATTTATATATGACAAATTATAAAAAAAATGCAATCTATCCATCTGTATCTTTTCACTGCATGTTAGAACAACTTTTGTTCACTGTTCAGGTCAAATCAACTAAATGGCATTTGAATAATCACATATGGAGTTTGAATTTGAATCTTGTATTCAAACCAACTTCATTTAATATGTTGCTAGTTGCATTAGCTCAAACCACAACATATTGCCATGTCATATTCATGCATCATATTGTTGCATTGCATTGATTATGTTCTTTCTTGTTTGCCGGTGTTATCCCCTCCCGGTAGACGACGTTCCGACAATGAGTTCGATGACACCGATGAAGAACTATATTATCTTCAGAAGTGCCAGGCAAGCAAAACCCCCTTGTTCATTCCGATACAATCCCACTCTCTCGCTCCTACTCTCTTTTACTGCATTACGACAACAACGATTCAGCTGTTACATGCTGCGGTAGTTGAACCCCTTTATCCTCTGCATGACCTGTCATTGCCACAGTAAATAGATGAAACCCACTAGCATGAGTAGGAGTTGTTTGAGCCCTGATGTGCCTACTCATTCATGCTTGTTTGTCATGCCTGCTACTGCTTAGAGTTGAGTCAGGTCTGATTCATCGGGAATGAATCGGAGGTGTGTGAACATGTCCTACTGTGTGAGAGCTAAGCGTGTGAACACGATTTGGTAAAGGTAGCAGTGAGAGGCCATGTAGGAGTACATGGTGGGTTGTCTCATTGCATCCGTCCTCAGGAACTGAGTTCTGTGTTTGTGATCCATGAACAGTTACTACCACACATTGGGCTCCGGGCACTCCAAGCTCTCTCAACTTATTAATCAACTTGATCTCTATCCAGGAGTTGCAACTAGTTTCTGGTGTTTGTAGGTAGTGTTAGTAGTCTACCAAGTGGCACCCAGTACAGGTGGGCTTGGGACAGACTAGGCACCGTGGCCGGGTATGCCAATCGTCGCCCGTTTGGTGGGCTTGGAACCCTGTACACATTGTTTGGGGCCGTGAGCGACACCCCGGCCGGATCTCCTTGCGGATGGAACCTGAATAGGCGATAAATCTGGACGAGAGACTTGTGTGGTTAGTCAGGTCGTGGCCGACTCCCTCGCCAGGCTTCCACTTGAAGGTTGCCGAGATACACGAGGTGTACATGGCGGTAAGTGGCGAGAGCGTGTGTGAAGAAGTACACCCTGCAGGTTAATATGATCTATTGAATAGCCGTGTCCGTGGTAAAGGACTTACGGGTTGCTGTGCAGTTCATAGATAACTTGAAGTGGATACTCTAAAATGCGCAAGATAAGCGTGAGTGCTATGGATGGCGTTCTCGTAGGGAGACGGGAGCGGATCCATAGTGGTGTATTGATATGGTGAATATGTGGACCCATGTGCGCCACCTCAAAAGAGTTACTTGAAGTCGCAGTTCAGGATAGCCATCGAGTCAAAGCTGGCTTGCTGCAGTCAAACTCCACCACCACCCCTTTGTTGATAATGATGCATATGTAGTTAGTTCTGATGTAAGTCTTGCTGAGTACATTTGTACTCACGTTTGCTTATTTTATGTTTTGCAGAGAGACGTCAGTCTCGCTAGTAGTTCCGCGTGGACTTTGACGTTTAGCTTGTTACCTCAGCTACGATCTTGTGCCCTCTGCAGGATCTGGTAGATAGTCAGGCTTCTCAGCCTTTTTCATTTGTAGATGTCTGTACTCAGACATATTAAGCTTCCGCATGTGTTTTGACTTGTATGCTCTGAATGTTGGGTCATGAGACCCATGTTTGTAATATCTCGCTCCTCGGAGCCTAATGAATAAATACTTGAGTCGTAGAGTTATGTTGTGATGCCGTGTTGTATTTACACATATGGAGCATATTGTGTGTATGATTGAAATGCTTGGTATGTGTGGGATCCGACAACCTAGTTGTTTATCCTTGGTAGCCTCTCTTATGGGGAAATGTAGTCTAGTGCTTCCTTGAGCCATAGTAGTCTGCCATTCTGACCGGTTCACGGAGTCCTGCTAGCCCAAAGACTACTGCTCGGGACACTTGACTGGCGGCATGTGTTTCACTTCGTTCTGTATCTCATCCCTTCGGGAAATGTCACGCGGTGACATCTGAGTCCTGCCTAGCTGGTACAACCCGGTTGCGAGTCCTGTTAGCCCAGTGCTACAGCCCGGATTCACACGTTGATGACCGACATGCTCGATGTGATTCATGTATGCCTGTCCCCATGGGTTAGTGCCGCTTTGGGTTCACGACTAGCCATGTCGGCCGGGTTCTCTGTCATATGGATGCTAGCGACACTCTCATATCGTGAGCCAAAAGGCATAAACGGTCCCGGCCATGGTAAGGCGACACCTGTGGAATACCGTGCGTGAGGCCGCAAAGTGATATGAGGTGTTCTTGGCTAGATCGATGTGACACAGGAATCGGGTCCCGACAGCTTTGGTATCAGAGCCTGACTGCCTATAGGATTACCAAGCCAAACTGGTCGAAGTTGTGTCTAGAAATGCTTTAGTTATGTAGGGGAATTGATTGTGGAAGGGAACGTAAGGCTCTTTTTACTCCTTATACCTTATGCCCTTCTGATCTGAGTCAACCTCTTCTTTTCTACGGGGATTAGGAACTAGGCCTTCTCATCTATCTATCAGGATCACGTGTTACTCATTCGTAGACTCATAGGACTGTTGGATTTAAGCTTCATTTCAGTTCCTACTACCTCCGTATGTTAACTATTGATCTTGAACCCTTGATATTGTGCTTCTGAGTGGTTATGCCACCATTTTTGTGGCATGTCTCAAATCTTTTGAGCATTTACAGCCGTTATGCTGTCCGAGTCATCCCAGGTTTCTAAACTATCTGATGCATTTGCAAATTCTTCCTTGCTGTTCACGGTGTTCTTTTGGTCAGAATAAGCACACTAATTGTCGAGTTGAGGTACTCTATTGCCTCGACATATATGTTGGAGTTAGTATTATGACCCTAGGTGTTTTAGGGAGTCACCTAGTAATCTAGCCATGTTTTGTGTTCCCAGTGTGATGATTCTGGCCACCAATCTCTGAAGCATCCCGTGATGCCATTTAGTAGTAGGTATTCTACTCCTGGGTTCTTGACCCAAGAATCACTCTACTTACCTCGTGTTGATAGTGTTGCTCGTACCTTTAGGATATTAGTAACCTTTGCATTAGTCCTTGATGTTTGTGGTATTTCCTTCTTCCAAATACCATGAACCATTAAGGCAGAAGTTCTTTGAACCAAAAGATCACAATCAGAGTACTCTTGAGGAGTTCTCCATTCATAATTGTGATTCTGCCAGTTATATCTTTTTGCATGAGTTATCTGGAAGAAACCTATTGAACTTGTTTCGACATATTAATCTATGCATCCACAACTCAGAAAGATATATGATCCTTTGAGTTATTTCCATTGTAGCTGTATTCCGATCCCCGTCTATCAGTTGGTAGTCAGGAGTAGTTGTGCATTCATGTTATCGATGCCTATTACTCATGTGGTCCGTCAAGCCATTCTATTCCGAAATGACTAGGAGAAACAAACTCCAGTACCTCATCCATATCCAGGATTGGGTCAAAGCAGTTGTATTCCGCAGATCAAAATGCCATTTCAGCTTTTGTTCTGTTCTACCCTGAAGTATTACCCACTTTATGTCAGGAACGTCATGAGAATTGCACCTTCTCTTATGAATTCTTGACGTAGTGATACTTCTCGCTATCATTATTCATTCTCGGTCCCGTGTTGATGCAACCGGAATGCCGACAAGTGAATTGTGATGTGTGAAATCGATACTCCTAGCAACCTCGTTGCTTGGTAGTTAATGGACAATATTCTCATTCTTAGCGTGTTGGTTATTAAATCATCATACTAAGATTGATCGTCCTACCTAGTCCTTATTTCTGGTGCACCCTTCGATCAATGAGTTAGGATTATTCAATCCCTTGCTTATTTGATCATATCGTCTTGCTCTGAAAAGCATGATTGTTCTCGAGCTTAGTAACATATCGGTGGTTCGTGATATTACGATTATCTTCTCGGAAGTATCACCAGGTTGTCACCTGACCGCTATGTTGAGTTCGTGATTAAGTTGGTTTTCTTGTAAACCACCCTTTCTCCAAGAATCTGTGTTGGATACCCTGAGCTAGTTGGTTAAGCTAAACAACAACTTGGAGAGTTGCAAGATGAAAGCTTGTCCGACTTAGCTCATCACTAAGGGATATCTTTGTGTGCGTGTTTGTTGAAGAAAGATGATATCTTCACCAATTGGCCCTCGTGATCAGTTGTTGGATCTGTTGTCTTGTCAAAACTTTGACTTGAGTATGGGCTATCGTCAAGTCAAATCAGAACCAACGATGTTCGTAATGTTGTCTTACTCGTGGGTGATCCCTCGAGCATACACCATTACATCTTTTGGTCTGACCAATGCCATCACCGTGTTCACATGATGGTGGAAGTCCAGTGATATGGAAATTCCGATGAGTTGTTGTTGAGCCCAACAGCAGCATCTTGTCTCCTCCATGATTCATATTGAACATTGAGCTAGTGTTGGAAACTTGTGTAAGCATTTTCTTCATGCCCCGTTCATGAAGTATATGTTTGGTGAAAGAAGTGACTTTCTCCAAGTTCACGTGCATTAGGTGTAAGTTGTCGCCATGAATTTGAGAAAGGTTTGTTTTGTTTCCTCTAGAATCATCCCAAATTAGTCATGCATACGTGCGAAGTATTCTATGGTTTGGTAGATTAATTACCTCCACTCCATACGTATTCCCCAGCACACCAAGCCACTGATTGATTTGTTCAAGGAGAAGGAGTTCCTTCATAACAACTAGTCATGACTTATGTTAGGACTTCGTTATCCTCGATGATGGTTCCCACCTGAACTCGGTAGTGTTTCATTATAAGACTACTATGTGGTCATGATTGTCTGCGACAGTATGTTCACATGTGTGTAGCAGAACCAGCTCATGTTTTGGAGCTTGCTATCGTAGTTCATTTCCCGGGAATCTCGCGACGTCATCTCGTCGATTTGTGTTGCAAACTTCCATTTTTCCTTCTAGACTTGATGAGTCTGGAATATCCTGCTACCAGCTAGATAGAGATCTCAGGCAGATATGATGGTTGGAACATTTCCAAGATCTATGATGTAGGTCCCGACGAGGTTGATGTTCTGGCCGACACACCTAGCCGGAAGATCTATTATTGTAGAATCTTGATTGAGCAAGTTGACCAATCTTCTCCATGAGGAATTCGAGTGACTTATTATAGAAGTTGTTCCTTATGGATCCTTTGTATTCCGAAGTCCGAGCTTTACTTGATGGCCATGTCGATGCTTTTAAGCATGATCGTGGTACCTAGTACATCAGGGAGAACATCAGAAGCGGAGTGCTAAATGTCTCTCGGTCGATCATCCAGATTTTGTTCTCTTGTCCTCACTAAGGGGAAGTCTGAGAAGGTGTTATCTTCCTTTGTATCCGCATCATCCATCACTATTCATCATGGTAGTAAGATGTGTTGCCAGGATCCTCGGCACGGATGTTGGTAAAACCTTGATGACTATGGAAATGCTCAAGTTCTTGAGAGCACACTCAGTCACTAGGTTATATCCTCGGTATCAATTGGAATGTGCCTCCCGTTTGCCGAGTTGTTCTATAACCATAGTTCCTTTCCGAACTGAGTATGCCATTTCCCCGAACCCCTTTCAAACGATCATTATGAATTGCCTTAGCCTGGTATGGAGAGTTTCAATGATCCTTTCCGATAGAGTTTCTTTCCAACGTCATCAAGTTGGATGAAGATCTAGAAAGCAAAGACGTCAAGATCAATATGAAGCAATGAATCAACATCTTGAGAAGGACAGTTGGATCATGAAGATCGTGTTAGCTTGTGACCCCTCTGACTTCTTACCTCACAACTTGAACCTCAGGATGAGATTCTTGTTTAGTAGGGGTGAGCTGTCACATCCCTAATTCTGGTATGACCTAGACTAGATAGTCATGTGTGCATCATGTCTAAATTCCAATTAAATTTGAAATGGGGATTTGTGAAACCCTCAGAATCATTTTTGGAAATGACTCGGATAAAAATTGCTCCAAAAGGGTCCAAGAAAATGTTCATGTCTCTCTCTGAAAATATTGGGCAGAGGTAAAATTCAAACCAATATTTTAGGAGCTCATAAATATTTATTTTGGCCATTTGGAATTAATGCAGTAATTATTTGCTTTGGATATATATTGTTATATATATATATAATATTGTCCAAAAATTATGCTAGTTGATGAGGAGCTCTGGAATAATACCACTAGCTCCTACAAAAATTGGCATAAGAAAATAAATTAGTTTAGTATTATTTTAAAAACAGAAACAAATGTCAGAAAATAGAAACATAAACAAAAGTGGAAAAAACGCTTACCTGCACCTACCTCCCTGTGCAGCCCGTCACTGTGCAGCCTGGCCTGGCCCAGTGGCCCAACAGGCCGGCCCAGCCGACTTGCAGCGCCAGTCGTCATCCTCCTGGCGCCAGGAGGACGAGAGGCACGCGCTCGCCGCCCGCGTGCATGGGCGCCACGCAACCTGCCTGCCTGGCCTCTCCCCCAGACGCTCTGGCCGTCCCGGACAACGCCACGCACCGCCCGGCACCTCTCTCCCTCTCCCTCGCTCTCCTTCCTCCCCTGGTTCTCTCTCGCGCAACCAGCCGAGCGCTGCCGTCGCCACCGACGCCATTCGCCGCGGCCACAGCCACCGCCTAGCCTCCCCAACACGTCCAGGAGCTCCGCCTCCGTATTCTACGCCTCCTCGAGGACACACGCAACGCCGGACGCCCCACATCATCGCCATCATCAACATCTTCATCGCCGGCCGCCGGAGATCCCCCTCGCCGCTTCGCTCGCTCCTGTGCTTCCCCGAGCCATCCGACACCGCCAAACGACACGCTATGAGCCTTGCCACCTTTCCCCCTATTCTCCCTCGCTCGTTCGTCCCCTAGTCGTACCCTCCACCGCACCCGTGAGCTCCCTGCCGCCGGCGATGTCGCCGCCGTCACTGCAGCCACAGAGACTCGAAACCGAGCACGACACCGTGCTCCTAGCATCTTCAGGAGCTCGGTGAGCCCCTTAGCTAGCCCTCCCGTCCGCTGTGGCCTCGCCCCGCTGGATCCCGTAGCTCTGACCGCCGCCACGAGCTCGTTTCCGGCGAGCTCTGGCCACCCCAGCCGCTGCCACTCGCCCAGTTGGATGTGGCGCACCTTCAGCTACCCGTAGACGCAGACCGCGAGCAAAACCGAGCCCCTTAGCAGTTTTCCGGCGAGTTTCCGCCGCGCTTTGAGGTCGCCGCCGGCCAAACTCCGGCGGGCTGACGTGGTCGCTTGGTTAGGCGCTAATCACCACTAATTCCCCTAATAGCCACTGACAGTGGGCCCCAGCCACGGTCAAACCTCAGTCAAGCCTAGTTTTGACCGGGATTAGTTCCGGAGTCACTGACGTGTGGACCCCACACGTCAGTTTTGACTTGGTCAGCCACGGTTGATCTTCTGACGCAATGCTGTTGTCATGATGACGCGGTAAGGAATTTCTGGATTTAAAATAATTCAGGAAATTCCAGAAAATGCTCAAAACTTCTAAAAATCATAGAAATTCAACCGTAACTCCAAATGAAATAATTTATATATGAAAAATTATCAGCAAAATGCAATCTATCCATCTGTATCATTTCACTGCATGTTAGAACAACTTTTGTTCACTGTTTAGGTCAAATCAACTAAATGGCATTTGAATAATCACATATGGAGTTTGAATTTGAATCTTGTATTCAAACCAACTTCATTTAATCTGTTGCTAGTTGCATTAGCTCAAACCACAGCATATTGCCATGTCACATTCATGCATCATATTGTTGCATTGCATTGATTGTGTTCTTTCTTGTTTGTCGGTGTTATCCCCTCCCGGTAGACGACGTATCGACGATGAGTTCGATGACACCGATGAAGAACTATATTATCTTCAGAAGTGCCAGGCAAGCAAAACCCCCTTGTTCATTCCGATACAATCCCACTCTCTCGCTCCTGCTCTCTTTTACTGCATTAGGACAACAACGATTCAACTGTTACATGCTGCGGTAGTTGAACCCCTTTATCCTCTGCATGACCTGTCATTGCCACAGTAAATAGATGAAACCCACTAGCATGAGTAGGAGTAGTTTGAGCCCTGATGTGCCTACTCATTCATGCTTGTTTGTCATGCCTGCTACTGCTTAGAGTTGAGTCAGGTCTGATTCATCGGGAATGAATCGGAGGTGTGTGAACATGTCCTACTGTGTGAGAGCTAAGCGTGTGAACACGATTTGGTAAAGGTAGCGGTGAGAGGCCATGTAGGAGTACATGGTGGGTTGTCTCATTGCAGCCGTCCTCAGGAACTGAGTTCTGTGTTTGTGATCCATGAACAGTTACTACCACACATTGGGCTCCGGCGCCCAAGCTCTCTCGACTTATTAATCAACTTGATCTCTGTCCAGGAGTCGCAACTAGTTTCTGGTGTTTGTAGGTAGTGTTAGTAGTCTACCAAGTGGCACCCGGTACAGGTGGGCTTGGGACAGACTAGGCACCGTGGCCGGGTATGCCAATCGTCGCCCGTTTGGTGGGCTTGGAACCCTGTACACATCGTTTGGGGCCGTGAGCGACACCCCTGCCGGATCTCCTTGCGGATGGAACCCGAATAGGCGATAAATCTGGACGAGAGACTTGTGTGGTTAGTCAGGTCGTGGCCGACTCCCTCGCCAGGCTTCCACTTGAAGGTTGCCGAGATACACGAGGTGTACATGGCGGTAAGTGGCGAGAGCGTGTGTGAAGAAGTACACCCCTGCAGGGTTAATATGATCTATTCGAATAGCCGTGTCCGTGGTAAAGGACTTCTGGGTTGCCTGTACAGTTCATAGATAACTTGAAGTGGATACTCTAAAATGCGCAAGATAAGCGTGAGTGCTATGGATGGCGTTCTCGTAGGGAGACGGGAGCGGATCCATAGTGGTGTATTGATATGGTGAATATGTGGACCCATGTGCGCCACCTCAAAAGAGTTACTTGAAGTCGCAGTTCAGGATAGCCATCGAGTCAAAGCTGGCTTGCTGCAGTCAAACTCCACCACCACCCCTTTGTTGATAATGATGCATATGTAGTTAGTTCTGATGTAAGTCTTGCTGAGTACATTTGTACTCACGTTTGCTTATTTTATGTTTTGCAGAGAGACGTCAGTCTCGCTAGTAGTTCCGCGTGGACTTGACGCTTAGCTTGTTACCTCGGCTACAATCTTGTGCCCTCTGCGCAGATCTGGTAGATAGTCGCTTCTCAGCCTTTTTCATTTGTAGATGTCTGTACTCAGACATATTAAGCTTCCGCATGTGTTTTGACTTGTATGCTCTGAATGTTGGGTCATGAGACCCATGTTTGTAATATCTCGCTCCTCGGAGCCTAATGAATAAATACTTGAGTCGTAGAGTTATGTTGTGATGCCATGTTGTATTTACACATATGGAGCATATTGTGTGTATGATTGAAATGCTTGGTATGTGTGGGATCCGACAACCTAGTTGTTTATCCTTGGTAGCCTCTCTTATGGGGAAATGTAGTCTAGTGCTTCCTTGAGCCATAGTAGTCCGCTACAGCTCGGTTCACCGGAGTCCTGCTAGCCCAAAGACTACTTGCTCGGGACACTTGACTGGCGGCATGTGTTTCACTTCGTTCACGTGGTTCATCCCTTCGGGAAATGTCACGCGGTGACATCCAGAGTCCTGCCTAGCCTGCTATAGCCCGGTTACCGGAGTCCTGTTAGCCCAGTGCTACAGCCCGGATTCACACGTTGATGACCGACATGCTCGATGTGATTCATGTATGCCTGTCCCCATGGGTTAGTGCCGCTTTGGGTTCACGACTAGCCATGTCGGCCCGGGTTCTCTGTCATATATATGCTAGAGACACTATCATATACGTGAGCCAAAAGGCGCAAACGGTCCCGGACCATGGTAAGGAGACACCCGTGGGAATACCGTACGTGAGGCCGCAAAGTGATATGAGGTGTTACCGGCTAGATCGATGTGACATGGAATCGGGGTCCTGACAATCATAGAAGGTTTTCCAGTCGCTGTGGCCATGGTCGTCTTGACCCTTTCCTTCCTTTTCTTTCCTTCAGCAGCAGCAGGCTCTTTGGGTTGGGATTCCAAAGAAGCTTGAGTGGAGACTCTGGCTTTGGACATTGGTTGTCTTCCTGCAGGCCTTTTGATCTTCATTCCTGGCTTAACTGCAGTTGAGCTGTACTCCTTCTTGAGCACTTTCTTCTTTGAACTGGCCTCATCCTCAACTGCCACATAATCCTCATCCTCGGACTCGAGGTCTTCTTCTTCCTTGTCCTTGTGGCAGCCTTGGGCAAATTGTTGGGAGTGCTTCGCTCCCCTCATCCGAGCTGCTAGAGGGACTTGTGCCCTCACTCATGTGAATCTGCTCTTGACTTGTTCGGCTGTCACTTTGGTCTCGACATGCTGCACACACTGATCGCTGTCCCCGTGAATAGTTATAGATGAGGTAGAGTGGATGAGCATCAAAAATGCAGAGATTTTTGCAAAGAATGATTCAAAAACTTAGTTTTAGTTTTCCACGAAAAGCATTTCAGTATCTACCAATTTTCAAACTTGGTGATACCAAGCAGTTTTGGAACCTAAACTAGTGAACTCGGACAGACCGAGTCACGCCTGCGGCACCGAGACTGCTAGGGTTTCACAAAGTTCTAAAATCGGTCACACCGATTTGTAATTCTCGGTCAGACCGAGACTTACTAGTGCAATGGCGTTAGCCAAATCGGTGGGACCGAGTTTTTCAACTCGGTGGGTCCGAGATGGTTTCGGCGGAAACCTAACCCTAAATTTTAGAATCACACCTATTCTAAGGATTGTTTTGACTGGATAGAGGTGTTTCAATCATGGCAAGATGCATTAAGAACACAATGTGCTCAGAATCAGACGAGGATAGCACTGTGATCGAGTTCATACCCTAGTTCGGCGGTGAACTCGCTACAGCGGCAACGGCGGAGAAGGATTCCGTTGACGGCGGCGGAGACCAGCGACAGGAGGCGGCTGGCGACGAAGTCGACGATCCGTAGACCTAGTAGGAAGAGCGACCTATGCGCGGGCGAGGAGTTTCGGAGAAAGTTTTCCAAAATTTGCCCGTCTGAATATACAGCCTGACACTGTCGGTGTGACCGAGTGGAACAAATCGGTGGCACCGAGATGCATAACTGTTAACAGTTACTGCAACTCGGTGTGACCGAAAAGTTCAAATCGGTTGCACCGAGATGAAAACCTAGATCGACTTAGTAATCTCAGTATGACCGAAATGGAGGAATCGGTCAGACCAAAAATCACAAAGAAGTTTTGTAAGTTTTAAGTCTATGACGAATCGGGGACTCCGAGTGCTCCTCACACAGAGTGGTTCGAATCTGACTTGATCAAATTTTGTGATGTAGCATGAATAGAGTTTGAGACGAGAAAAGCATGGATATCTAGAGAAGGTTCTTAGGCATTCTTGTCCATCCACTTGGCCAAAGAAAAAGAAGCCAATCAATCAAAACAACAAGTGGATGTCCTCGAATGAGTAATATATGCAATCAACATGCTCACACAATAAAATGGCAAATGAAATATGTGACAAAGCATGCACAACCAATTCTAGCATCTATCAAACAATTGGCGATGACTAGGTCATCTATATATGAGTATATTGACTTAGGAGTCAAATGAGAACATTTGATCATAGGTCATACTCATCGTTTAAGCTCAAGTGGGGTTACCACTTTTACATAAAGCATTTATGTGTTCACATCATTAGAGTTGCTTTGACTCAATTCTTAGAGTTAAGCCCCCCCTAGATGTGAGATCCCCCTTAGAGGGATAAACTAACCTTGGGTTTTGTCGATGATGACTTCATGTAGGTGTTGAAGATGTGGATGCTCAATGTTGATGTAGATATTTTTGGAGCAAACCTTTGGAGTGAGTTGCACTTTCAATACCTACATGGGTTAGTCCCACAAGGAACAAACAAGAATATCCATAGACATAGAGTGATGCACACACAAAATGATGTCCATGAAAACATTAGGTTACCTTGTCCCTTGCCTTACCAACATGAGGGTTTGTGACTCCTTGAACTAGTGCAATATATGGAAGGTGGTTGGACTTGTCCTTGCCATAATGATACGAGTGAAAAATGTTGGCGGAGTCACCCTCAAGAACTCTCTAGTTCTTCTTCTTCGGGATCCACATCATCTTGATGGGAATCCTTGGTGTAGTAGTTGTACTTGATGAAGTAGAACTTGATGTAGTCTTTGGGAACCCACTTGACCAAGGCCTTAGGTGCTTCTTCAAATGCATTAATCTCCTCTTGAAGCTTGTCCTTGCCTTTGTTCTTGTGGTCTTGTGGTGGAAGATCATCTTGTGCTTGGGTTCCCTTGAAGGAAGTAGGATCATACTTCTCTTGTTGAGGAACAAACTTCGTCTTGGGGTATTGATCTTCTTCCCACTCTACACCATTGGCATTGAACTTTCGTTCAAAACCAACACCTTGATTCTTCCGGTGCCTTCCTTGCTTGCGTATAATTTCCTCAAATTGCTTACTCCCGGCAAGGCTCTTGTATACACCTTTCTCTATAATTCCCTTCAATAAGCTGTTTTCTTGCTCAAGTGTAACTTGGCTAAGAGGATCATTAGTGGAATCAAGAGAACTACTAGAAGCAACAATATTGGATTTAGCATTGTTATTGTTACTACTAGAAGAAGAATCTTTCTTGTTCTTGTTACTAGACTTGACTTGAGGCATGTAAGTAGATAAGAGTAAACGCTTGGCAATATAAGAAGAACTTTTCTTACGGAGATCATCATTGATCGCTTTTAGGAACTCATGCTCTTGCTCAAGATTGAGCTTTTCAAAGCGTAACTTCTCATGAGCCCTTAAAAGTTCTCGATGATCTTCGAAGATAGTTTCATGAGCTAACTTAAGAGTGTTTAGTTCTTTAGTTAGACGCTCAATCTTCTCCTTATCATTGTCATTCGTTTCATCTTGATTAGCATGATTAATTGGCGTTTCATCATAGTATTCATCACTAGAGTTGTCAACAAGTAAATCATCATCACCTAGCAAGTCATCTTCATCACTATTAAAATCCACATACTCGGGGTGTGTTACCTTAGGACCTTTGGCCATGAAGCATCTTCCAATTCCTTCATTTGGTGATTCAAATATGTCGTAGGAGTTGGTTGACACAAGTGCTAGACCGGCAACACCTTCATCTTGAATGTATTCGGAGTCGGAGTGATAGCTTCTCTCGGAGTGATTGTCAGAGTCGGAGCCGGATACCCATTCACCAACATGAGCTTGATGTCTTTGTCTTGTGTAGCTCTTTGATGACTTGTCCTTCCTATCCAAATCCTTGCTTCTCCGTGAGGGTCTTCGTTCATAACGATCATCTCTACTCCTTCTCTCTCTTGGTGGTGATTCTTCTCTTCTACTTCTTCTCTTGGGAGAATCTTCTCTTCTTCTATAGGGTGCCGTACACTCATTGGAATAGTGTCCGGGTCTCCCACAATTGTAGCAATTGCGCTCTCGACTAGAAGATCTTTTGTCATTGTAGGACCTTCACTTAGAGCTTCTTTCTTTGCTTCTACTCTTGTAGAATTTGTTGAAGTTCTTCACCATTAAGCTCAATTCATCATTGAAGGTTTGTTTCTCACTTGATGATGTGGGGGCTTCACATGAGGCTTTGTAAGCACCACTTGACTTGTTGTGAAGTTCCTCCTTATCCTTGAGTGACATCTCATGAGCAACAATTCTTCCAATGACTTCTGTTGGCTTGAGATCTTTGTAATTTGGCATCATTTGGATCAATGTGCACACGGTATCATATTTTCCATCCAATGCTCTTAGGGTCTTCTTGATGATGAATCTGTCGGTCATCTCTACACTTCCTAAGCCGACAATCTCATTTGTGACAAGAGCAAGCCTAGAGTACATTTCAGCGACACCTTCACCATCCTTCATTTTGAACTTGTCAAGCTGACTTTGGAGCACATCCAACTTGGATTCCTTGACGGAGTCGGTACCTTCATGCATATCAATCAAAGTATCCCAAATTTCCTTTGCATTCTCAAGATGGCTGATTTTGTTGAATTCTTCGGGGCATAAGCCATTGAAGAGGATATCACAAGCTTGAGCGTTGTATTGCAGCATCTTCAACTCATCCGCGCTAGCTTCACGGTTCGGTTCTCTCCCATCAAAGAATTCACCTTGCAAACCAATATACACAATAGCCCAAACAGCGGGGTTATGTCCGAGAATATGCATTTTCATCTTATGCTTCCAACTAGCAAAATTTGTGCCATCAAAGTAAGGACCTCTACGATGATAATTTCCCTCGCTAGACGCCATAATCTCCTAGGTTGTGAAACCAAGGCTATGACCACCAAAAGCTATGGAAATCACAGCAAATGGAGACCAAAGCTCTGATACCACTTGTAGGACCTTGAAGTATGTCTACAGGGGGGGGTGATTAGACTACTTGACCAATTAAAAACTTAACCTTTTCCCAATTTTAGACTTTGGCAGATTTTAGCTATCTTTGAACAAGTCAAGCAATCTTCACACAATTCAAGCAAGCATGCAAAGAGTATATAGGCAGCGGAAAATAAAGCATGCAACTTGCAAGAATGTAAAGGGAAGGGTTTGGAGAATTCAAACGCAATTGGAGACACATATGTTTTTGTCGTGGTTCTGATAGGTGGTGCTATCGTACATCCACATTGATGGAGACTTCAACCCATGAAGGGTAATGGTTGCGCGAGTCCACGGAGGGCTCCAACCATGAAGGGTCCACGAATAAGCAACCTTGTCTATCCCACCATGGCCGTCGCCCACGAAGGACTTGCCTCACTAGCGGTAGATCTTCACGAAGTAGGCGATCTCCTTGCCCTTACAAACTGCTTGGTTCAACTCCACAATCTTGTCGGAGGCTCCCAAGTGACACCTAGCCAATCTAGGAGACACCACTCTCCAAGAAGTAACAAATGGTGTGTTGATGATGAACTCCTTGCTCTTGTGCTTCAAATGATAGTCTCCCCAACACTCAACTCTCTCTCACAGGGTTTGGATTTGGTGGAAAGAAGATTTGAGTGGAAAGAAACTTGGGAAAGGCTAGAGATCAAGATTCTTGTGGTTGGAATGGAATATCTTGGCCTCAACACATGAGTAGGTGGTTCTCTCTAAACTGTAAGTTGGAAGTGTAGGTTTGTTCGATGGCTCTCTCCCGAATGAAGAGGAGGTGGAGGGTATATATAGCCTCCACACAAAATCTAACCGTTACACACAATTTACCAAACTCGGTGGGACCGAATCAACAAACTCGGTCGGACCGATTTAATAAACCTAGTGACCGTTAGGGTTTTCGGTGGGACTGACATGCAACTCGGTAGGACCGATATGGTTAGGGTTAGGGCATAACTAATCTCGGTGAGACCGACTACACAAACTCGGTGAGACCGATTTTGGTAATTAGCTAACCAGAGAGTTGGTCAGGTAAACTCGGTAGGACCGATTCGCTCTTTCGGTGAGACCAAAAAGTTACGAAAGGGAAACAGAGAGTTTACATTGTAATCTCGGTGGGACCGATCGCTCACTTCGGTTGGACCGAAACGTTACGAAGGGAAACAGAGAGATTACAATCCCATCTCGGTGAGACCGAGATCCCTATCGGTGGGACCGATTTGCCTAGGGTTTGTGGCAGTGGCTATGACATTTGAACTCGGTGGCGTCGGATAGAAAGAATCGGTAGGGCCGAGTTTGACTTTAGGTTTAGGTCATATGAGGATGTGAGAAAGTAGTGGAGGGTTTTGGAGCATATCACTAAGCACATGAAGCAAGAGGCTCATTAAGCAACACCTCATCCCTCCTTGATAGTATTGGCTTTTCCTATAGACTCAATGTGATCTTGGATCACTAAAATGTAAAATGTAGAGTCTTGAGCTTTTGAGCTTGAGCCAATCCTTTGTCCTTGATATTTTGAGGGATCCACTTTCATCATCCATGCCATGCCATTCATTGAGCTTTCCTGAAATAATTGTCTTGGAATAGCATTAGCTCAATGAGCTATATGTTGTTATGAATTACCAAAACCACCTAGGGATAGTTGCACTTTCAATGCTGGATAGCGGTCGATGTGTGGATTAATAGTAGTAGATGCAGGCATGAGTCGGTCTACTAATCTTGGACCTGATACCTATATAATGATCATTGCCTGGATATCGTCATGATTATTTTAAGTTCTATCAATTTCCCAACAGTAATTTGTGTACCCACCATTCGCTATTTTTCTCAAGAGAAGCCACTAGTGAAACCTACGGTCCCCGGGTCTCTTTCTCATATATTTGCCTTGGCGGTCTACTTTTCTTCTGCATTTATTTTTAGATCTATTAAACCAAACATACAAAAATACCTTGCTGCGTTTTATTCTTATTTATTTTATTTGGCGTTCGATCTATCAATCTACTACAATTTATTTCACGCCCGTTTGCCTATCTTGAGGCACCGTTACCCGAAAGGGATTGACAAGCCCTTTAACACGTTGGGTTGCGAGGATTTGTTATCTGTGTGCAGGGGCTGTTTACGTTGTGTTGCTTGGTTCTCCTACTGGTTCGATAACCTTGGTTTCTTCACTGAGGGAAATACGTACCGTCGCTGTGCTACATCATCCCTTCCTCTTTGGGGAAATACCGACGTAATCCTAGCCGACATCAGTGCGTAGCATAAACTAGGCATGACTCTGTGTGCTGGACTAGCAGGCACTCTAAGGGAGGCTAATGTAGTGCACTGGAATTCCTACATGCCACCTACGATTTTGTGTAATGTACTACCTCTGTTCCTAAATATATGTCTTTGTAGAGATTCCAGTATGGACAACATACAGATGTATATAGATGCATTTTTTAGTGTAGATTCACTCATTTTGCTCTGTATGTAGCCTATAGTGGAATCTCTAGAAAGACTTATATTTAGGAATAGAGGGAGTATCATGTATGACATCTACGTATCTAATTTAGCAGCCAGTAGTAGAAATCATTGTCCGCACAAAGGGATTACTGGTTAAAAATCCTAGCAAAGCACACTGGCAGGCACACACCAATACAAGAGAGAGAGACGCACTTATAAGATCATAGCAATGCCTCATTCCAGGATCTTGGTTAGCGAAGCTGTTAGATCCAGAAGAAACAACGTCCTTGTAGTTTTTGCCAGCTGCATAACATATAACAGCAACCTGTTAGTATATTTGAAGTACATCAGGTAGGTGATGCTGGACAAGTTTAAAGGTGACAAGTACCTAGGCCATGGCGGGTGCTTGGCATCTTGCCAGATGGAGGGAATCAGGTTAGAAACGTCAAGGGTGATGATGCTGCACTGGCTGTCGGGGTCCGGTAAGGAGATCTAGAACCGTCGAGTAGGGTGTTTGTGGAGCGGCTCCAGTAGGGTAGACTACGGTGTGGGCGAAGCAGATCTGAGGCCGTGGACGAGGGTGTCGGTGAAGCTGCTCCGGTGGTTGGGTTCCGGATGGTGTCGACGATGCGGATCTGCGGCCGTGTACGGGGCGTCAGAGCTGCTCTGATAGGTTGGACGAGGGTGCGACGAAGCGGATCTAAGGCCCTGGACTTGTGAATTGGCAAAGCGGCCCCGGTAGGGTTGAGAATGGTATAGGCAAAGCTACTCCGGTAGGGTTGACGATGGTGTCGGTGAAGCGGCTTTGGTAGGGTTGAGGAAGGTGTTGGCGAAGAGGATCAGAGGCCGTCGACGGGGGCATCGGTGGGGCGGCTCCGGGGGGTGGGGACAAAGCGTCTCCGGTGGGGAGTATGAAGGAGCCGCTACAGATGCACTGCGGTTGACGAGAGTACCGGCGAAGCAGATCCGGCGCCGTGGACAAGGCCGACACTGAATGGGCTGTGGCACAGTGGTGGATAAGCAGTCTACTTGTTTCTAGGGGAGGTGGGAGGGGTAGATGCGGCCGCAGAAGCAGATCTGACGAGGTGGACGCCGCTGGCAGTGAATGGGCTCAGGTACGCCGGTGGATGAGCAGTGTAGGGTTTCGAGAGGGGAGGGGTAGAAAGGCCGATGAAGTACGGACGGCGTGATGTAAGATGCTCTGGTGCTGTGGATGATAGAGGCAAAGGTGTCCCGTCTTTCGATGAGATGGTGCCTATCGTTTAGGATGAAGTCGACTTTGACGATCCGACTACGAACGTGCGAGGACGTCGCGCCTTAGCAATCGCTAAACCAACTCCAAGAGGTTATTGACGATGCCGAAGCACGATCAACCTGACCACGAAGGTTTATTTCCTCCAAGCAAACGAAGAACAAGCATGAAACTAAGATTGCAATCTGGATATTGCGAATATAAGAGGAAAGCTTTATTGATCAAGGTGGGGTTCTGTGACGCCTTGGTCTGGTCGTTGAACACAAACGAAGTGCGTGAAGTTGCAGCTATGGCGAAGTTTTGATCTAAGCAAAACCCAAAGTCTACCCTAAGGGCTGTATATATGGAGGAAGAGGGGGGAATTTTGTGGCCCTTGGAGGAGGGGTCCGAAACCAACCCTAACTCTTGTTACCCCACACATACGGACTCTAAAAACAACCTATACTTAAGTATTTCGAAAATACATGGGCCTGGCCCAATAATAAGGTGACACAGCACCTAGAATAGCCTCTAGGCAAAATTTATGAAGTAACATCTTGTATATTTCGTCCAAGGCTCCATGCACTCCTTATGGTGGCTTCAAAGTCCTGAAATCATCACTTGTAACTCCGTTCTTGATCCCCTTGCGCATGCCATCAACTCCATGTGTGTTCTTGTTCCAATGTTCATCCTTCTCCAAGCTAGGCCCTTCATTTGTAAGCAAAACAAATGTATCCAATTTAGGCAGCATCATATTCTCATGAACATTATAATCATTACCAAGAAACAAAAGTACCTGGTAATTTAATTGGCGTGCGCGAGCTCTAGTAATTGGTCCAGTATATGTTACAGTAGGGGCTGTGGGTGTAACAATGGTATTGATGTCCTCATCATCCTCCCCTTCTTGAAATGAAGTCGTCCTCGACGGAAGCTCATCTTCCTCACCCAAATAAGGCTTCAAATCTTCAATGTTAAAACTGAGACAAACCCCAAAATCTGCAGGTAGCTCAAGTTTATATGCATTATCATTTATTTTTATCTAACACCTTCAAAGGACCATCAGCACGTGGCATTAGCTTTGATTTGCGCAAATTAGGAAAGCTATCCTTACGCAAATGTAACCAAACAAGATCTCCAGGTGCAAACACAACATGTTTTCTACCCTTATCTCCAGCAAGTTTATATTTAGCATTCATACGCTCAATGTTTTCCTTAGTTAACTCATGCATTTTTAAAATCAATTCAGCACGTTCTTCAGCATCAAAATTAACCTTCTCCGCAGATGGAAGAGGCAACAAATCAATAGGTGCACGAGGTAGGAAACCATACACAATTTCAAAAGGGCACATCTTAGTAGTGGAATGCAATGAACGATTATAAGCAAATTCAATATGAGGCAAGCATTCTTCCCACATTTTCTTATTATTCTTCAAAACAGCCCTAAGCATAGTAGACAATGTTCTATTGACTACTTCAGTTTGTCCATCAGTTTCGGGGTGACAAGTAGTACTAAAATGCAGTTTAGTCCCCAACTTAGCCCATAAACATCTCCAAAAGTGGCTAAGGAATTTAGTATCACGATCTGAAACAATAGTATTTGGCACACGATGCAAGCGAATAATTTCCCGAAAGAACAAATCAGCAACATTAACAGCATCATCGCTTTTATGACATGGTATAAAGTGTGCCATTTTCGAAAATCTATCCACGACAAAGAATATGCTATCCCTCCCCTTCTTTGTTCGAGGTAAACCTAAAACAAGGTCCATAGATATATCCTCCCAAGGAACACTAGGTAAGGCAAAGGCATATATAAACCATCAGGATTGGGTAGTGACTTAGCTTTTTGACATGTAGTGCGGCGAGCAACAAAACGCTCAACATCCCGTCTCATCTTTGGCCAAAAGAAATGTGTAGCAAGTATATCCTCTGTCTTCTTCATGCCAAAGTGTCCCATTAGTCCTCCTCCATGCGCCTCCTGCAAATTTGTTTAGCACATCTTGCACCTGTCCACTCATCATTTGCTGAAATTTATCATGCAACTCCTTATTCGTCATGTTCTCCTAGTCAGTCTCGTCGGCTTGTGATCCTGGCATGGTTAGCAGCAATAGAAACACACAAGAATATGATCCTATAGACTAGTAACAAGAGGTGGTGGTGGGTGTCACAAATCCGTCAAGCAAATCTCAAATTCTTACCAGTTCTTACCCAGCAGCAGGCAGTGATCGTTAACCATTGTAGTCAAAACTCTCAAAGCTTGGATAGAGCGATTACTAGGGAGAGTCAAACGCATGATGTAGATGTATGTGGAGCTGGGAAGGCTTATAATATGGTAGCAAAAAGGGTCAGCAATAATCAATTCAGAGATGCAAAGTTGAATAAACGCTCAACGACGGTACTGTGCTGGTCCTAGGCTAGACTATGCTAGAGACGCGAGCCTAGAACACCAACAAAATCACGGCGCGGCTCGTAAACAAGGGAGGAGCACACTCTGTATTTTTTTTCTCGTTTTTTTTCCTTTTTTTGCACTTTTCCCTCTTTTTTTTGCTCCGCAACAAATTTTTTCGAAAAAGTCTACAAATGGTCTAAAAACTGCCTAGCCAGAATTTTCCAGACTTAGTTTTTTTTTGAGTTTGGAACTATTTCTCTACTGCGGGTAGCATGGAAGTTGGGGAGTCCTTCTCTGTCACGACTCGGAGTATGGCGTGATCTGGAAATCCAAAACAGAGTAAAAAAATACTGGACTCGAAATAGGACTGGTGGCGGAGATGAAACTGTGGAACTTCGGACTGGTGGCGGAGATGAATCTGTGGAACTTCGGACCGGTGGCGGATATATGTTGCGGTGGACTCGGATTGGCGGATGGCGGCGGATATGTGGTGGCGTATATGGACTCGGATTGGCGGTGAATATGTGGTGGTGGTATATGGCAGCGGTGACGAAGTTGGTGCGGTGGTGGTATATGGCAGCAGCGACGATGATGATGCAGTGGTGATATATGGCAGCGGCGACGTGACAACCTATGAACAGAACTCGAAACTCTAAAGGACTAGACGCTAAGACCAGCAACTTGACACGACGATGCAACCGCAAATTCAACAAAGCAAATACATAAAAGATTATGCAAAGGCTCAGATTGGTTCGGATGGGATGAACTAACCCTTTTTTTTGTGGCTTTTTCGTGGGCTATAGGTATGAAGAACAGACTCGATCTAAACTACGAAAAACTGTAAAATCTCACCGAGCAACCTGGAAATCTGATACCACTTGATAGAGGCAAAGGTGTCCCGTCTTTCGATGAGATGGTGGCTATCGTTTAGGATGAAGTCGACTTTGACGATCCGACTACGAACGTGCGAGGACGTCGCGCCTTAGCAATCGCTAAACCAACTCCAAGAGGTTATTGACCACGACGGAGCACGATCAACCTGACCACGATGGTCTGTTTCCTGCAGGCAAACAAAGAACAAGCAAGAAATTAAGATTGCAATCTGGATATTGCGAATATAAGAGGAAAGCTTTATTGATCAAGGTGGGGTTCTGTGACGCCTTGGTCTGGTCGTTGAACACAAATGAAGTGCGTGAAGTTGCAGCTATGGCGAACTTTTAATCTAATCAAAACCCAAAGTCTAAACGACGCCCTAAGGGCTGTATATATGGAGGAAGAGGGGGGAATTTCGTGGCCCTAGGAGGGGGGTCCGAAACCAACCCTAACTCTTGTTTCCCCACACATACAGACTCTAAAAACAGCCTATACTTAAGTATTTCAAAAATACATGGGCCTGGCCCAATAATAAGGTGACGCAGCACCTAGAATAGCCTCTAGACGAAATTTATGAAGTGGCATCTTGTATATTTCGTCCAAGGCTTCATGCACTCCTTATGGTGGCTTCAAAGTCCTGAAATCATCACTTGTAACTCCGTTCTTGATCCCCTTGTGCATGCCATCAACTCCATGCGTGTTCTTGCTCCAATGTTCATCCTTCTCCAAGCTAGGCCCTTCATTCGTAAGCAAAACAAATGTATCCAATTTAGGCAGCATCATATTCTCATGAACATTAGAATCATTACCAAGAAACGAAAGTACCTGGTAATTTAATTGGCGTGCGTGAGCTCTAGTAATTGGTCCAGTATATGTAACATTAGGGGTTGTGGGTGTAACAATGGTATTGATGTCCTCATCATCCTCCCCTTCTTGAAATGAAGTCGTCCTCGACGGAAGCTCATCTTCCTCACCCAAATAAGGCTTCAAATCTTCAATGTTAAAACTGGGACAAACCCCAAAATCTGCAGGTAGCTCAAGTTTATATGCATTATCATTTATTTTTCTCTAACACCTTCAAAGGACCATCAGCACGTGGCATTAGCTTTGATTTGCGCAAATTAGGAAAGCTATCCTTACGCAAATGTAACCAAACAAGATCTCCAGGTGCAAACACAACATGTTTTCTACCCTTATCTCCAGCAAGTTTATATTAAGCATTCATACGCTCAATGTTTTCCTTAGTTAACTTATGCATTTTTAAAATCAATTCAGCACGTTCTTCAACATCAAAATTAACCTTCTCCGAAGATGTAAGAGGCAACAAATCAATAGGTGCACGAGGTAGGAAACCATACACAATTTCAAAAGGGCACATCTTAGTAGTGGAATGCAATGAACGATTATAAGCAAATTCAATATGAGGCAAGCATTCTTCCCACATTTTCTTATTATTCTTCAAAACAGCCCTAAGCATAGTAGACAATGTTCTATTGACTACTTCAGTTTGTCCATCAGTTTGGGGGTGACAAGTAGTACTAAAAAGCAGTTTAGTCCCCAACTTAGCCCATAACATCTCCAAAAGTGGCTAAGGAATTTAGTATCACGATCTGAAACAATAGTATTTGGCAGACCATGCAAGCGAATAATTTCCCGAAAGAACAAATCAGCAACATTAACAACATCATCGCTTTTATGACATGGTATAAAGTGTGCCATTTTCGAAAATCTATCCACGAAAACAAATATGCTATCCCTCCCCTTCTTTGTTCGAGGTAAACCTAAAACAAAGTCCATAGATATATCCTCCCAAGGAACACTAGGTACATGCAAACGCATATATAAACCATGAGGATTGAGTCGTGACTTAGCTTTTTGACATGTAGTGCAGCGAGCAACAAAACGCTCAACATCCCGTCTCATCTTTGGCCAAAAGAAATGTGTAGCAAGTATATCCTCCGTCTTCTTCACGCCAAAGTGTCCCATTGGTCCTCCTCCATGCGCCTCCTGCAAATCTGTTTAGCACATCTTGCACCTGTCCACTCATCATTTGCTGAAATTTATAATGCAACTCCTTATTCATCATGTTCTCCCGGTCCTCGTCTAAATGACATGATCCTGGCATGGTTAGCAGCAATAGAAACACACAAGAATATGATCCTACAGACTACTAACAAGAGTTGGTGGTGGGTGTCACAAATCCGTCAAGCAAATCTCAAATTCTTACCAGTTCTTACCCAGCAGCAGGCGGTGATCGGCAACCGTTGTAGTCAAAACTCTCAAAGCTTGGATAGAGCGATTACCAGGGAGAGTCAGACACACGACGTAGATGTATGTGGAGCTGGGAAGGCTTATAATATGGTAGCAAAAAGGGTCAGAAATAATCAATTCAGAGATGCAAAGTTGAATAAACGCTCAATGACGGTACTGTGCTGGTCCTAGGCTAGACTGTGCTAGAGACACGAGCCTAGAACACCAACAAAATCACGGCGCGGCACATAAACAAGGGAGGAGCACACTCTGAATTTTTTTCTATTTTTTTTCCTTTTATGCACTTTTTTTCCTCTTTCTTTTTTGCTCCGCGACAATTTTTTTTCGGAGAAGTCTACAAATGGTCTAAAAACTGCCCAGAATTTTCCAGACTTAGTTTTTTTTGAGTTTGGAACTATTTCTCTACTGGGGGTAGCATGGAAGTTGGGGAGTCCTTCTCTGTCACGACTCAGAGTATGGCGTGATCTGGAAATCCAAAACAGAGTAACAAAATACTGGACTCGGAATAGGACTGGTGGCGGAGATGAAACTGGTGGAACTCGGACTGTTGGCGGAGATGAATCTGGTGGAACTCAGACTGGTGGCGGATATATATTGCAGGTGGACTCAAATTGGCGTGATGGCGGCGGATATGTGGTGGCGTATATGGACTCAGATTGGCGGTGAATATGTGGTGGTGGTATATTGCAGCGGTGATGAAGTTGGTGCGGTGGTGGTATATGGCAACAGCGACGATGATGATGCGGTGGTGATATGTGGCAGCGACGACGTGACAACCTGTGAACAGAACTCGAAACTCTAAAGGACTAGAATCTAAGACCAGCAACTTGACACGACGATGCAACCGCGAATTCAACAAAGCAAATACAGAAAAGATTATGCAAAGGCTCAGATTGGTTCGGACGGGATGAACCAACCCTAATTTTTTTTGGCTTTTTCGTGGACTATAGGTATGAAGAACAGACTCGATCTAAACTACGAAAAACTGTAAAATCTCACCGAGCAACCTGGAAATCTGATACCACTTGATAGAGGCAAAGGTGTCCCGTCTTTCGATGAGATGGTGTCTATCGTTTATGATGAAGTCGACTATGACGATCCGACTACGAACGTGCGAGGACGTTGCGCCTTATTAATCGCTAAACCAACTCCAAGAGGTTATTGACCACGGCGGAGCACGATCAACCTGACCACGAAGGTCTGTTTCCTGCAGGCAAACAATGAACAAGCAAGAAACTGAGATTGCAATCTGGATATTGCGAGTATAAGAGGAAAGCTTTATTGATCAAGGTGGGGTTCTGTGACGCCTTGGTCTGGTCGTTGAACACAAACGAAGTGCGCGAAGTTGCAGCTATGGCGAACTTTTAATCTAAGCAAAACCCAAAGTCTAAACGATGCCCTAAGGGCTGTATATATGGAGGAAGAGGGGGGAATTTCGTGGCCCTTGGAGGAGGGGTCCGAAACCAACCCTAACTCTTGTTTCCCCACACATACGGACTCTAAAAACAGCCTATACTTAAGTATTTCGATAATACATGGGCCTGGCCCAATAATAAGGTGACGCAGCACCTAGAATAGCCTCTAGACGAAATTTATGAAGTGGCATCTTGTGTATTTCGTCCAAGGCTTCATGCACTCCTTATGGTGGCTTCAAAGTCCTGAAGTCATCACTTGTAACTCCGTTCTTGATCCCCTTGCGCATGCCATAAACTCCATGCGTGTTCTTGCTCCAATGTTCATCCTTCTCCAAGCTAGGCCCTTCATTTGTAAGCAAAACAAATGTATCCAATTTAGGCAGCATCATATTCTCATGAACATTAGATTCATTACGAAGAAACGAAAGTACCTGGTAATTTAATTGGCGTGCATGAGCTCTAGTAATTGGTCTAGTATATGTAACAGTAGGGGCTGTGGGTGTAACAATGGTATTGATGTCCTCATTAGTGGAGTTAGTCATTTTTGCGGGAGGGGGAGAGGAAATGGGGGTGCCGTGTGGTGGGGGGAACCGGAAGTTACCAAAGCAGCCCTGACCTATTATGTAAACGAGGGCCGTATTGTAACTATTGTTCTCCATGCACCAAGGACAAAAGGGGAAATTCGCATGCTAAAGACTATGTGGCTGAAATTTTAGAAGGAGGCGGGAGATTTTGCCGCCCGCGGGATCGTTCGTATCTAGTTTCAACTAATTTTGGACGGTGCTAGCGGGAAGGTCATGTGAGACTGTGTACACGGAGCACACGTCAGCAGTTAATAACTGGTGTGAAGTCCACCCCAGAAAAAAAGATAATAACTCAGGGTGATGCACGGATAACTTGGACATTCACACAGGCGCGGCCAATCGTACGGGTGTAGAGGTGCGTTCACAAAAAAAGGGATGAAATGCTCAGCCTATGTATTTCTCGTGTAAATAGATAATTTGGTGCCATTGGTTATTTGCTTTAAACATAATGCATTGACATGTTATTGTAGAGGCCCACAAAAAGAAATGGGTATTGTAGTCCCACAAAAGAAATGGATATCGTAGTCCGCTACTTAAAAGTGTTACCTTATATGATTAGATAGCGTACAATTGTTTTGCTCCGTTTATAAGGTAACACTTTTAAGTAGCGGACTACTTAAAAGCAATGGATACCATTTGTTCCGTTTCATAAATTGCGTACCCGTTCAATTCATATATGAATATTACATATATTACTTCATAATAGAACACTACTGCAGGATGCTGCTAACGCGACACTACGATCAGAGACCCTTCAACGAAACTGTGTGCGATGCAATAATCGCAAACGGTGGTGTAAAAAACCCGTCAAAAAAGGTGCAAAACTTTTGCGATGGAGGATGCATCAAACACGGTTCAGATTTAGTTGCATGTGCGATGCAGGGCATACGGTTCAGTTCAATTAACTATTTGCGATGAGGAGGAACAAAAGAAACGGGCATCCAGATGAAGGTGTGTGAGATATATAGCATACGGTTCACTCGGATGAACTATTTGTGATCAGGCAACACAAAAGAAACGGTCAGCCAGATCAAGGTGTGTGCGATATATGGCATGCAGTTCACTCGCATGAACTGTTTGCGTTGAGACAAGAGAACATAAATGGTTCAACTTAACAAGATGTGTGTGATACGCGACAAACAAGTGTGTAATCGGAAGCGTGTGCAAAGACCGATAACAACACAGACGATTGCTGCTAACAAGCCGTGTGTGTTGTGAGCAAACGATTGCTAGTATACAATTGTGAGTGATTGATGAAAACATCACCGATGGGTTCCATTGTTTAGTCCGTGTGCGAGGTGATTCTCTTTGTCCGCACAACATCTATGCTCTGTCTGCAGAGCATCAACATTTATACTTAAAAAGACAGCATTGGATAACCAAATTAAGCATACAATTACACAAGTGACTACACACATAACATTTCCACACACCAAAGTATGCAATTACATGCATACTAAACTAGGAGAAACGAGGATCTAATCATATACTTATTGTTGCGATGACGCTTGCCATTGCTCTACTTCCGGCTAGATCCCTAGCCATTTTGGGGAAGGAGGCACTTCCTCATGTCAATGATCCACCTGTACATGTCGTAGCTCGTCTACGCCTCCTTGGCCGCATACACGACGTGAGCTTTGTCGAGTTTCTCCATCCAGGCCGAGTGCCAGGCACGCTTGTCCTTGTTGCACGAATCCTTCATGTCTCTGTAGTAGGGGTCGATGATGGCCTCGGTGAGGTGAACCAATGAGTCCTTCTCATGCTCCTTGCTGCCCCAGATTTTGTATTGGCCTAGATGTCGACAATATTCTGGCAGGCGATGCCCGAATTCTCGAGCGCCTTTACATCGTTGGTGATGTCCACCGTAGCAAACATGTAGTGGGTGATGTTGACAAACCTGGCGAAATGCTCGCAAGGCCTTGTGGCCAGGCAGTAATGGTAGACAAGGATGTGGTGGCACACACACATCTGGGCGACGACGACCTAGGGACAAGACCCGGCACGAGCGCGGGTGTACTCGAGGTCGAACCCGATCACCTTGTACTTCTCCTCAGCAAGCAACAGCTCCATGATGTGGATGGAGTGCTCCACCCAGACCGGGTCATTGGTGTACACCACCGAGAGGTCCATGAACCTTCTGTGGGTTTCCACCACGGCACGCATGGTGAACTGCTGCTCGTCGTCGGCAGCCGCTCGGAGTGCCATTGGAGCCGCGCAGGATACCCTCTAAGAATTTCTCGTGGTGGGTGTGCTTCTTGCAATGGTGGGGCGCGATCGAAAGGTTGAAGAGACACAAGGGTTAAATCACCGCTCTAATAAATGGGGGCTAGCCGGCCTGTAGTCATCACGTCTTGTCACGGTGTTCATAGCGGAGGATTCCAGTGCACACTTGACAACACCGCACCGCACGCGTGGGCTCGAAGAGGCGCCAAATGTATCGTCGGTGAGCCTGTTCCCATGCTGCCGTGCAATTTACCATGCAAGCTTCCCGCCCGGCTAGTTTGGCCATATGTCGGCCAGAAGAGGGACAAATCATGGGCGTTTATTGGCAAGAAGCTTTGTAAAAACGAAGTGTGTGGAATAACTTCGGTCATAAGTTTACCCGTGGGTGATGAGGTCAAAGTTACACAGAAGGGTGATGATGGACACTCGAGTGCGATAATTAATTCTGTGCTCTACAAGGCACACGATGGAAGAAACCAACTGTGTGCAATAATGTCGAAGATCGCACTCGAGTTAGCTATACAGCTCATGTGCTGTGAGATCGACAAAGTAAACAAATTTGAGAATGGTTAATAAAATCTAAGACCATTGCATATTAAGGTCAAAATAGTGCTACCAATATACGAGGCTCATACAATGCCATTTCAATGATTGTACCACAAAAGCTCAAAATATCACAAGGTTCAAATTCCAGAGTTATATGGCTCAAATTCGAAGATTACAAGGTTCAAACTGATATTAGAAATGAAATTCAGCTCATCAGCTGTAAACGCTCGCGCTCATCCGCTGAACATGGATAGGTTCAAACTAATATTACCACTTCTAAGTCTGGTTTCAAAACCTCACAATTTTTGCAAAGGGGTCAGCCACTGAGAAGTCGTGTATGGGGTTGACACGGTGACTTCCGATTACTCTGTCATCTAAAGTTCCAAAATGAAATTAAGCATTTTTGGAGCCTATTCCATTTTGTCGCAGGCGCCAGCGCTAATCAACAAACCATTCATTTTTGCGAAATGAATGTAGGGAAAACCACATTACCTTCAACACCCTTGCTCTGAGAACAAAGAACCTGGCGAATATAATCTCTGCTAAGGTCCCTCGGCAGGAGTTCAAAGTAATTTCTGAAAGATGCAGATCTAGGCATTCGTCATGATTGTTATATTGTATCACATTATCCACCACTGGGCCTAATCTTATCTGCAAAAGATGAAAACGTGTTAGTGCCTACATGCAGTTTTGAACACTACTACATGCCTATTTGGTTTGAAGGATTTGTAAAATGCATTAACATGCCATCTTCGATCTGACATGATTAACATGGGCATTTGATTACATTCTATAAAAATGTAGCCTTCTTCACAAGAGGTTGGAGTGGATGAAATGTTCCCTAAGAAAACTAGTACAGATGAATCCAAAGGAGAAATGCTTATTGATTGTAACCATATGGATCAAGCAACCAATATGGGTGGGGGGAACATTTATGTACTGAAATCCTCCAAAAGAATCCTTCAGAAATCGTAGTACATTTTCATTGCAAACTTGGAAAAAGGTGTCACAAATTGAACTCCCTTATGGTTACAGGAAAGGAACATCACCTCGATATATAGATTTTCCAGGCATGAAAAGCATATCAGGAAACTGACAACTTGATCCTGGTTGGGGCTGATAGATTCTAGTGCCAAGACCTTCACTGTGCATAGTTTCCGGGTCAAGCTTGTCGGAAACAGACGAATAAACATCTTCAAAATTAGAAATAATGTTAATTAGTAGAAGGAGAGAAGGCGGCTGTTGTACCTGAACGGGTGTGGTTCCAATAACAAGTTCGGAGTATTTGTCAAATGAGTAGCCCACTGTCGGATTTCGGGTTCCACAGACCCTTGAGAGGTTTGAACTCTGGGGTGCGTGCGAAGAACTCAACCTTCCCAGTCTGCCTACTCGTCAATCTCACGGCCTAGCTCGATGAACCGGAAGGAAACAAGACAGAGCAGTTTACCCAGGTTCGGGCCAATTTTCGGTGTAAAACCCTACTCCTGCTTTGTGGTGGATTAGCCTCGGGGGGCTGAGGATGAACTGGTACAGTGGTAGAACAACCTCAGGAGGAGGCGTTTTCTTGGGCTCGAGTGAGCTGGTGAGTGCAAGGATGGAATCGATCCCCCTCCCATGGCGGTGGCTAAGTCCTATTTATAGTGGCCTTGGCCCTCTTCCCAAATGAAAGGCGGGAAGGGAAACCACAACGGCCAAATTCGAAGGGAGAAAACTAGTACATGCTATCCTGACAGAAGTAGTCTTCACCTGCAAAAGCCTGTGGTCGTGACACCGTGGTGGGCTCGGTGGTGACCTCTGTCCTGCCGTCCTGGCGGTCTTGGTCTTGTTGCACCGGAATGGAAACCTTTGGCTAATTCCTTGGGACTCCGTGCCTGCGCTTGCCTCTTTAGCACCGAAGAGGAAACTGGTACACTGCGCCTGCTGGTGCCCGCCTGGCCTTGGTCGTCATGGCCCACGCCATCCGAACCTCGCGAGGTGAGGCTTGCATAGAGATCTCCGCTCCTCAGGAGCCAGCCTGAGGAGGCCGCTCCTCGTAGAGGTCTTGGTGTCATCCGCTTCGCGAGGCTTGGCCCCCCGCGAGGATCCTGAGTTGTTGATGATGAAGCTGGGCCGTACGGGGCCATCGATTAAGCCACGCTGCGGGGCGCAGCCTGACAAGTCTGGGTACCCCCATTCCCAGAACGCCGATAGTAGCTCCCGGGCCCAAGCCGCGCTCAAAGTTGACTTCGAGGCGAAGCCAAAGGGCAAGTGCGGAGCTCCACGGGCCCCAACCGCCTGCGGCCTTGGTCTATGCGTGGCATTTGATGGGACGTGGGCATCTCCACTTCCCCACACAGCCTCGGCAGCCGCTCCCGACTTGACGAGACTCTGCTGCATGCAGAGAAAAACCATCATTGCGTCAGATCGTGGAGGCTGGCGGTTGGCCTTCCTCTGGTTATAAATGAGGGAAGGGGCAGAGCCCCCCTTGCTCATCTCCATCTTGTCGCCGCCCACTCCTTCTCCATATTTCTTGTCTTCTCCCCGTCTTGTTGTAGCATCCATGGCGCCGACGAGGAGGTTCTCCATCGCTGAGAAGGGGAAGGCCCCCAAGGAGGGGCCCGGTTCGCCGCCACCCAAGAGAGGGCGTGGCCATCCCCGCAAGCATGCTGCGACCCCGGTAGCTCCACGGGGGCACGAGCGCACCTCGTTGGGGGCCGGCCTCGCTCTGGGCGGCGGCGGCGGTGCTTCTTCTCGAGGTGGGAGCTGCCAGGGGTGAGGCAGCCCCTGCGATGAGGGGAGGCGTGCCATGGTTGCCCGGCCTCCTCGGCCGCGCCACTCGGCAGACGTGCTCCCGGAGTTCGTCGTGTGGTCGGAGAGGCCCGCCGGCACCTTGCTCCGGCTCCCGCGCTTCTTCATGGGTGAGTTGCCAGTCGTGGGGCCTGACAGCCTCTGGCTGCAGGCTGACGACTGCTGCAGCAAGACTTCCTGGGCTGGGGTCGAAGTCACCGCGACGGGCAGCATGGCCTTGACACGTGGTTGGCAGGCGTTTTCCCGCGCGTGAGGCTTGAGCAGGAGGTGCACCCTTCATTTCATGGATGATGGCCTCGCGACCCTCTACGTGAGGGTGTTCGGGAGGACGGCCGTCGTGCGGGGTGCTGCCTAGAAGACGGCAGCGGCGACGATGAGCTTGGCCTTGACGACGGCCGCGACGACGACGAGGGTGAGCTTGCCCTTGGCGATGGCCGTGCTTCCTTTAGCAGTGGCGGATCCTCCTCCGGTGAGAGCACCAGCAGCGGCGGCTACGACCAACCACCACGTCGCTGGGCATGCATCAGGGAAGGTGACGGGTCGTCTTGCCGCCGCGCTCCGGTCAAGCGGGAGGAATCAGAATGAGCTCGGCCTCGGGAGCTGCTGCGGTCGTGCGGGCCACTTTTGTTTAACCTTTCCTTTCTCCTGCATTTGAAAAAAGTAGAGGGCCCCGCTGGCCGGGGTGTGTAATGAACTATTGCACTTATGCTACTATGCTATGTTTACTATTTCAATGTTATGTTGTGATATCCATGTTCCGAGTAGGTGTGGTTAAGGTTGTTAGATGTGGGGTTCTGGCAAACCCTTAAGGTTCGAACTCTGGGGTGCGCACAAAGTCTTTCCCTCCTACCGATCCACGCCCTAGCTCGCTAAGATCTCGGGGACAAACTCGATGAACTCGCAACACAGAGAGACACGAGATTTATACTGGTTCGGGCCACCATTGTGGTGTAATACCCTACTCCAGTGTGTGTGGTGGTGGATTGCCTCTTGGGCTAATGATGAACATTACAAGGGGAAGAACAGCCTCCTGAGGTTGAGGTGTTCTTATGCTTGCCGAACCTGTGTGAGTGAGGACTCGATGCCTCTACTGTGGTAGCTAGCTCTACTTATATAGGCCCTGGTCCTCTCCCCAAATATTGAGCGGGAAGGGAGCCAACAACGGCGGGCGAATTTGAAGGGGGATAGCTAGTACAAGCTATCCTGACAAAAGTGGTCTTTTCCTACGAAAGGCTCTGGTGGTGACGCCGTCTTGGGCTCCATGATGACCTCCGTCCTGCCGTCCTTCTGGTCTTGGTCTTGTTGCACCGATATGGCAACGTTTGCCTGATGCCTCGGTACTCCTCGCCTGTGCTCGCCTCCTTAGCACCAAAGAGGAAACAAGGACGCTGCACCCGCTGGCGCCCGCCTGGCGCTGATCGTCATGGCTCACGTCACGAGGGCCTCGTGAGGTTCGCCCCGCCTTGATATCTCCGATCCTCGTGAGCCTGCCTGGCTAGGCCACTGCTGAGGAGGTCTTGCATCATCTGCCTCGTGAGGCCTGGCCCCTCTCGAGGGTCTTGGATTCCTTGTTGATGAAGATGGGCCGTACAGGCCCGCTAGCTCAGCCACGCCAGGCCGCAGTGCAAGTCTGGGGACCCCGTGCCCGAACGCCGACAAGAGCCCCTGTGCCCAAGGCGCTGGGCTTGGCTTCACGGCGAAGCCAAGGGTCAAGTACGGAGCGCCGCCGGCCCTAAAAGCCTGCGGCCTCGGTTGACGCATGGCGGTTAATTGGACGTGGGCGTCTGCGCTTCCCCACGCTGCCTCGGCAACTGCACAACTTGACAACTCCCTGCGACTTGCAAGGAAAACCATCATTACTTGCGATCGTGGGAGGCGCCGGTTGGCCTTCTTTTGCTATAAATTGGGAGGGGGCGGAGCACCCGTCGCCCATCTCTTCTTTGCTTGTTTGCTTCTTCCTCCTCGCTCCACCGCCAGTTGCAATGGCGCCTATCAGAAGGTTCTCCGCTGAAGAGAAGGGAAAGGCCCCGCGCGATGATCCGGGACCGCTCCCATCGAAGAAGAGGTCGGTCCACCACCGTGATGAAGCGGCGATGCAGGTGGTGACGAGGCCTTGGTGCGAGCGGCCTCCTTCAGGGTATCCGCTACCCTTGTATGCCCAAGCCGAGGGCTCAGGAGGATGGAGCGACGAGCGACGTCACCCGCGCCACGCCCGTGGTCGCTGCGCCACGGCAACACGCGTTGTCGCCCTGGAATCCACGCCCGGACTCCTCGCGAGAGCTTGTGCTATGGGCGCTGATGCCTCCAAGCTCTTGGATCCGCTTCCCACGGTTCTTCTCTGACGTGATGCCGCCGAGGGGGCCTCTCGAGCTCTGGTTGCAGCACGCCGACTGCAGCGCTCCGGCGACCGAAGCAGAGATCGAAGTGGTCCCCACCGGCAAGATCTTCATGACTCGCGGCTGGGGCGAGGTCGCGCGGGTCTGCCGTACGAGGGGCGCCCTCGCGATCCACTTAGAGTACGACGACGCCTCCACGCTCTTCTTCAAGGTCTTTGATGCAGAGGGCCGCCACCTGGAGTGCTGCTCCGGAGAGGGGCGTCAGGCTGACGCGCGCTCCGCTCGCGGCCACTCCAGCAGCAGCAGCCCTTGGGAGTCCGGTAGCTCTCCTGAGCTCTACGAGACTCCGGAGACGAGCGACGACAGCTACGTGCCCCCGAGCTCTCGCCGCGCTCGGAGTAGAGCCGCAGTGTCCGGCCGTCGCCGCCGCTGATCTGGATGGGGTTGGCGCCGGCCTCCCGTGGCCCACTGTTGGTGATGGCGTCCGCCGCGGGTGGGTGTAGATAGGATCCCTCTTAGTTCTAGCTTTTGTTCCCTGCGAAGAATCATGAAGTACCCCGCGGGGGCGTGTAAAGGGTCTGTAATGTCTTTTGCGCTCATCTTCCCTGTTGTTAAAAATTGGTGAACGCATGTCCCGTTAAGGCTCGGTCCCCCTTTCTTCCCTCGCGATAGCTTGTTGCTCTACGCTGACAGGTCCCGGTCCCTAGGTGGGCTACAACCATCACTGGTATGCCAGGTCGCGTGCCGTGGTCAAGGCCAGGAGGTGTGCGACCCGAGGTCCAGTAAGAGCCCTTGAGGCGCGATGCTCAGGAGGTCCCCCTTAGCGCTCAAGCAGCCATGGTAAGGCAAGAAAGGGAGTTGACGTGGCTGCAACGGGGTTGCGGGGAGGGTGACCCTTAGGCCCCAACATTTAGCCGATCCAAGAGCGAGACTTATCTTGTCGATTTCGTTGTGATTCCTGGTGGTGTGCTAGGCCTGCGCGCCAGCTTGTGCGGCCTAGCTAGGTCGGACCTATACGAGTTTCCCTCCTCCCATGCTCTCCTTAGTGCTCTACATCCTCAGGTCCCGGCCCTCGAGCGAGCTCAGCTGCCGCTGGTATGCCAGGTCGCAATGTCGTGGTCAAGGCCAGGGGGAGGGCTGGAGAGCCAGTAAGAGCTCCTGAGTCGCGATGCTCAGGAGCCCCCCTTTCAACGCACAAGCGAATTGCACGAGAGAAAAGGAGACTCGCGGTGCCGCCTGCTATCCTCCTCATGGGATCCCTATGAACAGGCGTAAGAAGAAACACGGTTTGCCGTTATAGCTGCCAGCCTGCCGCTGGTTGCTCTGAGATGAGGTGAAGGCACTGAGGGCCTGGTGAGGTGACGTGCGCGGGGCGTGCCGCGAGCCAGAGCTCGACCGCTCAGATTTGTCGATGTGGCAGGGACGGACCCATCCACCAGCACCGTGCCTGTGAGGAGGCCCCGTGGGAGGCGATGATTGAGCAGGTGATATCCGTAGGTAGGTTAAGTAGGGAAGGCAAATCAGCTTGGGTAAATGCAGGAAGATACATGCCACTGGGTCCGGCCCGAGCAGCTTGGGGATGATGCAGCCCGAGGGGCGCCCCCAGCAAGGTAAGCTAAAGACATAAGCAAAAGGGATACATGCCACAGGGACGGACCCATGCGGCCTGGGAATAATGCAGCCCGAGGGGCGCTCCCAGCTAGACGAGCTGGGAAAATGTCACCTGGTTCTGTAGACGAAGTAGAGTTGGTGCAGCTGAAGGCGTGCGTCGAAGGAATGATTCTTCACGAGCCACCGGGGCCCTGAGCCTCGGGAGGCTCTGGGGGCTCGGGAGGTTCCCTGAAGACCGTCTCCATCTCTTCCAGGACGGCGTGGTACCTGGCCTCCTGAGCCGCTAGGACACGCCGCATGTTGCGCCGATAGGCTGACGCCACGCTTGGCAAGCCGAAGGGCATGCGAACGTAGCTGTGTGGCGGGCCCTCGCAACGGCCCACACGCGAAGGCCAGAAACGCTCCTGAGATGCGGCCCTGTTGAGCCCTGGGACGTCAATGTAGACACGCAGCCCAGCATCCTCGCCTGGATGGGGAGCTGCACCTCTTGAGCGGCTGTCGCTGCGCACTGCTGTTGCGCCTTGTAGTTCCTGAGTGGTCTTGGTGATGAACTCCTGAGTGGTGGGCACTCCTTGCCCTGCGTTCTCCTGAGGGAAACGTGCCGCGAAGCACGCCTCCAAGTGGTGCCCAAGCGCCTCCCTTGTGAGGTTGGCAAGGTCTGAGGCCCTCCAGAAGATAGCCCCCAAGCCCTACCCAAGGAGGGCACTGGGCGCGCCTTCCTATGTGACAGAGGGAGGTGCCCCTGGAGCGGGCGCTGATCCTGACGAGGCTTCAGCTGCGTCGCTACCCTCGTGAGATCCTGCTCGGCGCAACTGCTTTTTCTTGGGGATGGCCTCCGGAGGGCCCTCACTCCTGCTATCGGGGTCGTTGATTGCTGCAGCTTGGAAGGCGCGCTCGAGGGAGCACACCGCATCTCGCTCTTCACATGGGACCGTGATGATTCCGCCGCTTCCTGGCATCTTGAGGACATTGTAGCCATGGTGGGTGACTGCCATGAACTTGGCTAGGGCTGGATACCCGAGGATGGCGTTGTACGCCAGGCGGATGTGCGCGACGTCGAAGTCGATGAGCTCGGTGCGGTAGTTCTTGCGTTCTTCGAAGGTGACAGGCAGGTGGACCTGCCCTATCGGTGTAGTGGAACCGTCGGTCACTCCTGAGAAAGGCTTGGTAGGCTGAAGCTGCGCATATGGCACTTGGAGGTTGTTGAACGTGTCGACGGACAGGACGTTGAGCCCTGCGCCGCCATCGATGAGGGTCTTGGTAACTTGCACATTGCTGATGACTGGGGAGCACAGCATCGAGAGGGCGCCAGCGGTGGCTGTGCACTTGAGCTGATCTGCCGAGTTGAAAGTGATGGCGCATTGGGACCACTTGAGCGGGTGCGTGGCCTCGAGCTTGGGGAGCACCGCGTTCACTTCGCGAGCGAACTGTTTGAAGATGCGCTGAGAGGATGGGGCCTCGGCGCCGCTCAAGATGCAGGCGACCGCACGCGGCTCCTGGAAGCCCCCAGCCCCTCGTCCTGATGGTGATCGTCGTTCCTTCTTGGTGGCCGCAGCGGGGGAAGACCGGCGTTGCCCTGGGGGCGATCCTCATGAGGCTGGTCCTCTCAGCGCCTCGCGAGATGGTCTCGCCAGCGTCCTCACGAGGCCTGTCGCGCCACTCCTGGCGCGGGCCACGGTCGTCCCAGCGTCCGCCTCCACGTCCTCCTCCATGGCCGTAGCCCCGGTCGCTATGCTCGGGGCGTCGACCGAAATGTCCCTCGTGAATGGCTCTGAGCTCTTGACAGTCACTGGTGTTATGGGTGTTCAGATTGTGGAAGGCGCAGAACAGTCAGCTATTCTTGGATGACTCGGGCTGATCTCTGCGCCGCTTGGTGTCAGGCTCCGCTGCTAGCACTGCCGCTTCCTTGTGCCTCACGTCCTTGGCCTTGGCCTTCTTCTCCTCTGTGCCCGCGGCTCGTAGCTCGAGGAGAGAGAGGCGCCCCTCCTCAGCTCTTGTGCACTTGGTCGCCAGGTTGAACAGCTCCTGAGATGTGCACAGTTCCTCATGGATAGCGAGCTCTTCCTTCATCTTGACATCACGGAGGCCATCTGAGAACGCGGAGATGATGGCCTCGTCCGTGACCTTGGGGATCATGTGGCGAGTGTTGTTGAAGCGCTGGATGTACTTCTCGAGGGTCTCTCCTGGTTGTTGCTTGATGCGGCGCAGGTCACCCGCGGCCGGCGGGCGGTCGCGCGTGCCCTGGAAGTTGGCGACGAAGCAGTCGCGCATCTCATCCCAGGAGGAGATCGAGCCATGATGCAGGTTTAGGAGCCAGGAGCGGGCTCCATCCTTGAGAGCCATGGGAAACCAGTTCGCCATGACTTTTTCATCGCCGTTGCCGCTTCGATGCTCAGCTCGTAGAGCTGCAGGAACTCCGCGGGGTCGGCAGTGCCGTCGAGCGAGGAGGCAGACCCGGCTTGAACTTGCCTGGCCAGGCGACGCTACGCAGCTCGGGGGGCGCGGCAGCCGGCCGTGGTTGCCGGGGCCCGCCTCGGAGGTGGAGCTCGGTCTTGATGAGGTCCGCGCGGCGCGGCTGCAGGTGGCGCGCGGTCTTGACGAGGCAACATGGGGAGCGCAGGTGCAGCTTCTCATGGCCGAGGGATTTCTTGGCAGCTTCTCTCTTTGCACGCGGGCGTCGGACGTGGCGGATCACGCCGTGGGGACGCGCACCTTGGCGCCAAGGCGCAGTCTTGGAGCAAAGGTGGTGGAGGCGCACCATGAGCCACGTCGCCTGTGGCTAGCGGAGGGTGAGGCAGATAGGGGGACGACATCCGGGAGCCCCCTGCGGCGCGGGACGAGCTCGGCGACGCGGTCGAGCCACTCCTCGTATAGGTCGTCAACCAGGCGGTAGCGCAGGAGCTCGTTTGCGGCGAGGAGTGCGGCCCGTGCCTCCATGTGAGCGCGGCGTGCGTGAGACGAAGAATCGGCCGGGGTCAGCGACGGAGTGGCGGTGCGGCCGTCCTGCCGCACCGATGGATGCAGCGAGGACGCTTGCTGCTCGTTCCCCGCCGGGCCGATGGCGGTGTTGGCGGCGGGAGATAGAGAATGATGAGGTGGCCCGCCGAGGGGAGCCGTCTGAGCAACGCGGGCGGTGAGGGCAGCCCGGCGCTCAGCTCGAGCACGGCGAGTGTCCGCCATGAAGACGACGGAGCGACGGAGCGACGAATTGATGGAAGGGAAGCTACGGCGCACCCCTACCTGGCGTGCCAAATGTCGGATGTGGGGTTCCGGCAAACCCTTAAGGTCCGAACTCTGGGGTGCGCGCGAAGTCTTTCCATCCTACCGATCCACGCCCTAGCTCGCTAAGATCTCGCGGACGAACTCGACAAACTCGCAACACAGAAAGACACGAGATTTATACTGGTTCGGGACACAGTTGTGGTGTAATACCCTACTCCAGTGTGTGTGGTTGTGGATTGCCTCTTGGGCTGATGATGAACAGTACAAGGGGAAGAACAACCTTCTGTGGTTGAGGTGTTCTTGTGCTTGCCGAACTTGTGTGAGTGAGGACTCGATGCCTCTACTGTGGTAGCTAGCTCTACTTATATAGGCCCTGGTCCTCTCCCCAAATATTGAGCGGGAAGGGAGCCAACAACGGCGGGCGAATTTGAAGGGGGACAACTAGTACAAGCTATCCTGACAAAAGTGGTCTTCGCCTGCGAAAGGCCCTGGTGGTGATGCCGTCTTGGGCTCCATGATGACCTCCGTCCTGCCGTCCTTCTGGTCTTGGTCTCGTTGCACCGATATGGAAACCTTTGCCTGGTGCCTCGGTACTCCTCGCCTGTGCTCGCCTCCTTAGCACCAAAGAGGAAAGAAGGACGCTGCGCCCGCTGGCGCCCGCCTGGCGCCGATCGTCATGGCTCACGTCACGAGGGCGTCGTGAGGTTCGCCCCGCCTTGATATCTCTGATCCTCGTGAGCCTGCCTGGCTAGGCCACTCCTGAGGAGGTCTTGCGTCGTCTGCCTCACGAGGCTTGGCCCCTTGCGAGGGTCTTGGATGCCTTGTTGATGAAGATGGGCCATACAAGCCCGCTAGCTCAACCACGCCATGGGCCGCAGGCAGGCAAGTCTGGGGACCCCCGTTCCCAGAACGCTGACAAAGGTAACTTAGCTCGATATGCTTGCGACAGCTTCCCACCTCGCGAGGGCGCACCCTTCCTGTCGACTCAGGAGCTGTCGGCCTCAGGAGACATTGTAGAGCTGCAGAGTTATTAGAAAGCTTGACGGGGCGCCTTGTTCCTCCTTGCGCGAGCCCCCAGGTGTGGGTTAATTGTGGCTTAGTGCACCGCTCGTGCTGCCCGGGGGGCACAGACTTAAGAGGGTGCGCATGTCCACGAGGTCGTTCGAGAGCATCTCGCGAGGATTAAAAAAGCCGAAGCACTGAGGCAACGGGGTTTCGGCGAGGTGTGCTCGCGTGCGGGCGAAACCAAACGTGCACACCTGCCCCAACCCCCGCGAGCGGGATGCGCGAGGAGGAGCGACGAGCAACTTCCGCTCTTCCCGGGCCAAGACTGAGAGACGAGTGAAGCGAGAGGAGAAAAAAATCCAACTCCAGCGAACCAAACGTGAAAACCCAAAATTCCATTAAGAAGATGCAAACCAGCTACAGAAAGCAAGCAAAAGAACAGCCGCGTCCGACATCTAGTTTAGTCTTCTCACCAGCGCAGAGCTAAGTGCTGCCACTAGGACGTGGGAGGGAGCCCCCGTGAGGCCCGGGGGCGACACTCAGGGGACTCCGGGGCATGTACAGCCCCACTCATTATTCCATGAGAGTGTCACGAGCGGAAACCTTCACAGGAATGGGGCCTTGCTTCATGGGTAGAACTTCCAGAGGTGCTGGATGTTCCAGGCGTTCTGGATGGGTATCCCGTCCTGGGTCTCCAGGTGCGCGGCGCCAGGCCTAGAGACACGGGCAATCCTGAACGGGCCCTCCCGCATGGGTGAGAGCTTATGCAGCCCCTCCCTGGAGAGTACCCGCCTTAGGACGAGATCACTCACCTCGAGCGTCCTAGAGCGGACGTTGCGGCAATGGTACCGCCGCAGCGCCTGCTGGTACCTCGCTGCTCAGAGAGAGGCTTGATGGCGGTGTTCCTCCCACAGCATGATGTCCATCCCCCGCGAGGCATCCTGGCGTGCCTCGTCAAATGCCAAGACCCGCGCGGAGTGATGCCTGACCTCGTGTGGGAGAACCGCTTCGGCTTAATCGGCTCTGGGGGTGTGCCACTAAGGCGTAGCATATCGTGTGTCGGGACCCGATTCCAAGTCACATCGACCTGGCGGTAACACCTCATATCACTTTGCGGCCTCACGCATGGTATTCCCACGGTGTCGCCTTACCATGGCCGAGACCGTTTGCGCCTTTTGGCTCACGTACATGATAGTGTCGCTAGCATCCATATGACAAAGAACCGGGCCGACATGGCTAGTCGTGAACCCAAAGCGCGCTAACCCATGGGGACAGGCATACATGAATCACATCGAGCATGTCGGTCATCAGCGTATGAATTCGGGCTGTAGCAGGGCTAACAGGACTCCGTATCCCGGCTGTAGCAGGCTAGGCAGGACTCGAATATCACCGCGTGACATTTCCCGAAGGACGGACATAAGGCGAAGTGAAACACATGCCCGGCCGATCAAGTGTCCAAGCGGTAGTCTTTGGGCTAGCGGGACTCCGTGAACCGGGCTGTAGCGGACTACTATCGCTCGAAAGCACGAGACTACATTTCCCCATATGAGAGGCTGCCAAGGATAAACAACTAGTTTGTCGGATCCGCTCATACCAAGCATTTCAATCATACATAATATGCCCGATATGAGTACATACAACATGGCAACACAACAAAACTCTACAACTCAAAGTACTTTATTTAAGAGGCTCAGGAGCCATACATAACATATCCATACAGGTAGGGTCACATGACCCAACACTCAAATCATACAAACATACAAGCACATGCGGAAGCAAACTAGTCTGAGTACAGACTCTAAAAAGAAAGAAAGCTTGTTGAAGCCCTTCTATCTACAGTGGCCCTTCACAAGCCTTGGATCACCACCTGGGTGGCTAGTTCACTCGTCGATGTCAAGGTCTACATAAAACCCATCGGAGGGGGCGGTGTTGTCGTCTGAAAACATTAATTAAGCAAACATGAGTACGGAGGTACTCAGCAAGTCTTACAACAGAATCCTATCATACATGCACATTCTCAAGAAGGTGGTGGAGTTATTTGCAGCAAGCCAGCTTTGACTCTTGGCTAAGCTATCCTACGTGACACCACTTGAAAAGCATTTGTCGCTGCAGTGCACTAGTCACCATCACAATACTCCATCGTGGATCCTCTCTCGTCAACCCACGAGAGGGCCATCCGCGGCACTCACACTTATCTTGAGGCTTTTAGTAGTATCCATTTACTTGTCTATGAACTGTATAGGTGACCAAGTAGTCCTTTACTGTGGACGCGGCTATTCGAATAGTTTTATACCCTGCGGGGTGTACTTCTTCACACGCTCTCACCACTTACCGCCGTTTACCGACATGTACTCGGCAACCTTCAAGCGAAGCCCAGCGTGGGTGTCGGCCATGACCTGACTAAACACACGAGTCCCGAGTCGAGTTTATCGCCTATTCGGGTTCCATCCGCAGGAGTCCGGCGAGGTTTCCACTAACGGCCCCAAGCGATGTGTGCAGGGTTCACGAGACACCAAGCAGGCGAGTCGGTACACTGGGCCGCGTGCCTACCGCAACACAGCCCACCCCTAAGGTCAGCGCTGCGTGCGGCCCGACATACTACAAACACGAAACTACTTGCAACTCCGGATGAGGACAAGACTGGTTAATAAGTCGAGAGGGTCAATTAAGGATCCCAATGCATGGTAGTAGCTAAGTCTTAAATCACACACAGATCTCGGTTCTTAGGGGCGGCTTCAATGAACCAACCCACCATGTACTCCTACATGGCCTCTCATCGATACCTTTACCAAAACGTGTTCAACACTTTCACCCTCGAACCCGACACAACCTTTCACTCTAGTTCATCATCCCGATGAGCCAGACCTGACACAACTCTAAGCATAGCAAGCATAGCATGGTAGGAATCACAAACATGGCTCAATCAACTCCTACACATACTAGTGGGTTTCATCTAGTTACTGTGGCAATGACAGGTCATGCAAAGGAAGTGGGTTCAGCTACCGCAGCACACAACAGTTTGAATCGCGTTGTCTTAATGCGATAAGCAAGAGCGAAGCGAGAACATGGGTTTGTATCGGAATGATCAATGGGTTGCTTGCTCGATGTAGTGGTGGTAGGATCGCCCTTGAGCGGATATTCGGATTATCCTCGGGCGAAACCTATCACGAAAGACACACCGAAATAAACAACACATGACAATATGCAACAATATGATGCGTGCTATGAAATGGCAATATGAATGTGTGTTGGCCTAATACAAGCTGGAACAAAAAGGGATGAACTCATTTGAATCAAAGATTCAAATGTTAGCTCATCTAACATAGCCATAAAGGTGTATTATCTTAATCTGCTTAAACAGCAAGGTTAACTTGTTCTATCATGCATGAAACCTTTACTAATGGATAGAATGGATTTTTCTGATCATTTTTCATATATAAATCTTTGCATTTGGAGTTCTGATTAATTTCTATGAATTTTGAAGTTTGAACTATTTTTGGAATTTCCTATAACGAATAATTCCGATAATTCATTTCTTTGCGTCGACAATCGTCGAGGATAGCGTCGAGGGTCAACGGGGACGTCCAGGTCAAACCTGACTAGTGAGTCCCGTGTGTCAGTGTAATTAGTTTAACTAAATATTAATTAAAACTAATCCTGATTAGTTAACAGGGCTGGGCCCCACCTGTCATTGACCCAGGGGGTCAAACTGGGCCCACCAGTGGTCAAACGAGGGGTTAGCGGGGTCAACTTCGCGGCGTTTAGCCGCTTGGCGAGCGAGCGAGCAGGCGAGAGGGGTTTGGCCGTTCTGACAACAAATGAACCGCGGGCGTCTATGTGTAGCTGGGAACAACCCGCAGCTCTTGGTGGCGTTAGGCTGGGCTCGGGGTGGCGGAAGCAGGCGCCCGGCGGCGACCTTGGCGGTCGCTGGAGTTGGGTGATGGCGAACTTCGAGGCTACGGTGTCTTGGTGAGGTGTGTGAAGTGGTGGGTTAGATGCTACTGCAGTGCGGTGAGTATGTTAGACACCGAGGGTGACGGTGGATGGCCGGGAGCACGTCGGCGACGAAGCTCAGCGGTCGCGTCTTGGTGAGCTCCGTCTGCGGTCGCTCTGAGGCTCGGGAGTGAGAAATGAAAGGAGGGGAGGTAGCTAGGCTCATGGAGAACTCGAGGAGGCAACCGGTGCGGTCGGGGACGGGTTGGTCTGGGCGGCGTCGAAGGGATCTCCAGCTGACAGGCGAGTCGGACGAGTCGGTCTGAAGGACTCGGACCCTGTGGCCTTCGTGGCTCGGCTAGCTCAAGGAAGAGGAGGCGGCGGAGCTCCTAGACCTGACAGGATGGCGCAAGGGCACGACGGAGGCGCGACTACTGGCGGCAGTCGGCTGCGGTGGCGTCGGCCATGGCGTGGGAGGCGAGGGAGGAGGCTGGGAGGAGGAGAGGTGTCGAGGGTTCGGGAGAGAGTGGCGTGTTTGGCGTCGGCAGCTCGGTGAGGCGGCGAGGCAGCGGCCAGCTGCGTGGCATGCATCTTTGTGCTCGCCGTCGAGCACCTGCCTGCCCTTTGGCCAAACCAAGCAGCTCATTGGCGCAGCAGCTAGGCTGGGCAGGCAGTGGGCCGGTTGGGTGGCGCCAGGTAAGTTTTTCCATTTCTGTTTTCTTTTTCTATTTTCTGTAACTTTGTGGACTTTCTAAAAATACTTAAACAACTCCAAAATTCACCAAACTGCACCTGGTCCTTAGTTGGAATATTTCCAGCATGGAACATTTTAGTTTGGGATTATTTGGGCATTTGAAATATTTTATATAATTTAAATGCCCAAACTCAAATACTTATGATTTAATTCAAAAACCTTAGGATGTCCTAGAAAATTGTGCACCACTTTTGGCGGAGGCTCAGAACCAAAGCAAAGGTGATGAGCATTTTAGAAGGGCATTTCAGGTTCATTGAAAATAATTTTAGTAAGCCCTAGTTGGATTCAAAGGGGTTACGGGGTTCTGTCTTCCCCATTTCAAATTTCGATGAAAGTTAAACATGATGCAACACACTAATGCATGGACTAGCTAGGATGTGACAACTCACCCCACCCAAAAGAATCTCGTCCGAGATTTAGGATACGTTCTTGAAAAGGTGGGATACTCAAGTCGAAGGCGATCCTCCCTTTCCCAAGTTGCTTCTTGCTCGGAATGGTTTGACCATTGAACCTTTAGAAACTTGATATTACGGCGTCGAGTGGTGCGCTCGACTTGATCAAAATCTGAACAGGATATTCTCGATAGGTGAGGTTATCTTGGAGATCAAGCGTTTCGTGGTCCACTCCACGGATAGGATCCGAGAAGCAACACCTGAGTTGGGAAACGTGGAAGACATCATGGACTCTGGAAAGATGCAGAGGTAGTTCCAATTGGTAGGCAACTTCTCCTCGTTTGGCAAGAATGTGAAAGGGTCCAATGTAACGAGGAGCCAACTTGCCTTTGATACCGAATCGATGGGTTCCCTTCAAAGGTAACCGAAGGAAAGCCTTCTCGCCAATTTCATAAGCCATGAGGCTTATGCTTGCGATCATATCTTGGCTCTTTTGACGAGATTGGGCTGTTTTCAATTTCTCACGAATAACGCGAACCTGCTCCTCTGCTTCCTGGATCATATCCGGGCCAAAGAGTTGTCTCTCCCCGGTTTCTGACCAGTTAAGAGGCGTTCGACATTTCCGTCCATAAAGAACTTCGAAAGGAGCTTTGCCCAAGATAGCTTGATAACTATTGTTATAAGCGAACTCGGCGAATGGAAGGCATTTCTCCCAATTCATGCCGAAAGAGATGACAGAAGCTCGAAGCATATCCTCCAGGATTTGATTGACTCGTTCTACTTGACCACTTGATTGAGGATGGAAGGCGATGCTAAAGGAGAGATGAGTTCCCATAGCATTTTGGAAGCTTTCCCAAAATCGAGAGTGTTGGTGTACTAGAGTAGGGGTACCCTAGTACCCCGAACTCGTGCACGGACAGTTGCAGCGCCCCACGGCCGGGCCGGCCTGATGGCCGCCAAGATCCTCAGTAGCTCCCTCGGAGCCATTCAAGAGCAAAACAGTCGAGACCCCGGCAAGAGGAGCTTGCTGGGAAGGCCACTCAGGGCGTAAAGGAAACAAGGCCCCGGCAAGAGGAGCTTGCCGGAAGGCTTGGCGGGCGCTGAACCCCAAAGCGCGACAAGGTTCCGCCGCGGCAAGGCGCTTGCAGGGCGGGCGACCTCTCTTCATCTCCGCTCCAGCTCACCCGCCAGCGTGTCACCACGGGCTCTCCCAAGCACGTGTCGGCGGGCCCATGCAGCCAGCGGGGAGTAGCGACAGACGGCAGCGACAAGCCACCATCGTGGCGGACGGGCGCCTTAACGGTCCCTGTTACCTTTGTTCGGGCGGCTGAGGCGAGCATTGATGACTCTTTTCCCTTGCCGTCGAGTTAGGTATAGATTAATGTACACTGCACAAAGCGGTGTACCAACCCAGAGTTTTACCATTGTAACCTTGTCTACTTGCCACATGTGGTAACCCCTTGTGCCTATAAAAGGAGGCCGAGGGGCAGCGTAGAAGGGGTTCGGTTCGGCTAGTTCGGTCTAGCTCCGGCTTAGTTCATCACACTCAGGCTAGGTCTTGTAGCCCGCATTGCTCCCTAGCAAGAACACAAGAAAATCCACAACGCAGCAGTAGGAGTATTATCTCTCCGGAGAGCTCTGAAGCTGGGTAAACCCCCCTCGTGTGCATCGCCTCAATCCGCTCTTTGTGCAATCTCTGCTCCCCTCCGAACCACAAGGGACCCAGGTCCCATAGGTGCTCGTGGGGCACGATCAGAGCTTCCCCCGACATCTTTGGCGCGCCAGGTAGGGGGGCGTCGAGGCTGTGTGAACCCGATCCGGCGGTCGCACGAGCAACTCCATCGACATCTTCGTCGATATGGCGCCGAAGAAGAAGCCTTCGGCAGCAGCTGAGCCGTCCGCGTCGAACCCTCCACCACCGGAGCCGTCAGGTGGTGGGGGAAACGCTGGCGGAGGGACCAGTGTCATCGAGAGAGCCCACGATGCCGCCAGGTCCAAGGACAACGCGGCGCGGGTGTCGGCGTCCGAATCAGCACCGCGTCCTTCACAGGAGGCGCGGGACAGACAGCGTCATGATACCCGCAGCACCATACGATCTTTGGATCAAGGCCAAGCTGGAGGATCCCAAGGCCCTCGAGACCCGCATGCACCTCAGCATGCCGGTACGAATGGGGTACGGTCGCTGGGGCGGGATGCTGCTCCTCCTAACTTGGTTAGGAGTCCGAGCACATCCCGTTCTTCGCTCCGTACGCCGTTGCCGCCAACCACACGAGCGGAAGCCTTGGCGAGGGCTCAGTTACTACTAGATTACCCTCCGACGGCCGATAAGGTCGACGAGTGGAGGGCCACAATTCAGAGTCTCATCGGCTTCGCCAACGGCGAAGTCCAGCGGCAACCGAGCGCTTCTCAACCGCGGCGAGGCGACAAGGCGCGAGCCGATGGCGACGAGACTTGCGGGGGTGCACCCACCATACACTCCCCTTCCCGAAGGCCAAGATCACCGACTCGCCGGATCCACCTCGACAGTGACTCCACAGCATCGTCGGATCCGCGAGCTCGTCGCGACCAGCGCCAAGTTCTTCGGGAACGGCAAGAAGAGGACGCTTGAACCCGCATCGAGCGCCGAAGAGAAGAGCACCGTCAATCTGACCAACGCGCCGGGCCCACTGTCGATATGCATGCGCCCGAAGAAACGGCGACTTGCGTCTGTGATGGGTTACCCTGTGTTCACTCGTGAGCTGCGGCAAGTCCAGTGGCCCGACAAGAAAAATTTCAAACCAGATGTGCCAGAGAAGTACGACGGCAGGACACACCCATCGGAGTTCCTCAGCATCTACTCCATCGCGGTGCAAGCTGCGGGGGGATGAGACGACAAGATCCTCGCCAACTACTTCCCCTTGGTGCTCAAGCCAAACGTCAGATCTTGGCTCATGCACTTGCCGGATGGCTCTATCTCTTCTTGGGCAGATCTGTGCCATCAGTTTGTTGGCGCCTTCACAGGCGGCCACAAGCCTCATGGCCAAGAGAGTGATCTCCACCTGCTTGCTCAGAAGGAGGGGAGTCTCTGCAAAATTCATCCGAGATTCATCGAGTGCACTACAACATCCCAGACGTCCACCCTGCTGCGGTGATTAGTGCATTTCATCGAGAATGTACGAAACCGCGCAGATGAGGGAAGAGATGGCGATGTGCAAAGTGAAAGACGCGTCGGCGAGCTCTCATACTGGCCGACAAGTGTGCACGCGCTGAAGAAGGAAGAAGGCTCACAGGAGAGAGTGTGGGAGCAGAGTCTGACAGTGAAGGGACCGCCCCGGCAAGGTGTCACATCCCAGTTAGACCATGCATTAGGGTGTGCATCATGTTTAAATTTCATCTGAATTTGAAATGGGGAAGGCAGGAAACCCCAGAACACCCCCCCCTTTAAAATAACCAGGGTTTACTAAAATTTAATTCAATGAATCCGAAATGCCCTTCAAAATGCTCATCCTCTTTGTTTGGGTTTAGGATCCATAACAAAGAAGGTGGGACATTTTCTAGGTCACCAAGGGTTCTAAATTTAATTCACAAAATTCTGAAATGGGCATTTTAAATTATGAAAATATTTTAAGTGTTCAAAATTGTTAAACTAAAATGTTTCATGTTGGGAATATTCCAACTAGTGACCAGGAGCATTTTGGTAATTTTTGAAAGTGTTTTGGTATTTTTAAAAACCCTAAACAGATTGCAGAAAATAGAAAAAGATAAAAAAGGAAAACTCTTACACTGTCGCCAAGACAGCCCACTGCTGCCCAGCCCAGCAGCAAGGCCAATGGCTGCTTGGCTCGGCTTGACAGCAGGTTGGTGCCGGCCGCGTCTTGGCGCAGGCGCGCCACGCAGCTGGCCGCCGCCACTGCCGCCCTCGCCGCCTCGCCGACCGGGGCGACCCACGCGTCGTCCCCGAACCCCTGACACCTCACTCTTCCCCGCCTCTCTCTCTCGCTCGCTCTCGACCTGGCCGACGCCATCGCCGACACGCCACCGTCGCCGCCGTGCTCCCCCCCCCCGCACCTCACCGCCATGTCTGGCCGCTCCGCCGCACCCAGTTACCCCTAGCCAGCTAGTCCCCCTCGCTCCAAGACCCCCCGAGGCCACTACTCCGACCTCGCCCGAGTCCAAGGTCGCCGGAGATCCCCATCGTCGCCGCCGTCGCATCAGTCCACCCCCGACCCCGACGAAGCTTCCTGCAGGTTCACTACGAACCTAGCTACCCCCCTATCCTCTCCGTTCTCTCCTTCTTGCACCACAGCGAGCACCCGACGATCGCCTGAACCCACCGCCGCGGCACTCGTCGCCGACGAGCCTCCGGTCACCTTTTGGTCACTCCACTATGCCCATCGCACTCACCACTCTCCAACGAGGCTAACCGTGCACTCCCCGCGCCTCGCCGAGGCCGCTAACCCCTAACCCGTCGGTGGCCGAGCCTCGTCCGCCGCCTCGACTTCGCCGGGCGCCCACTCCGGCCACCTCTAACCCAACTGACCCCACCAAACCCCGCGGCTCACCTCTAGCTACCTGTAGATGCTCCCCGCGCTCCATTTGGAGCCCGGAACGTGCGAAAGCACTTGCTCCGCCGCGTCTGGCCTCGCCGGCGGCTAGACGCCGGTGAGTTGACCTCACCGTGGGCCTGTTGACCCTCCGGGTCGATGGCAGTGGACCCCTTGGCTAATCTAATTAGGATTAGTTTTAATTAAAACTAATTAGTTAAACTAACTCGACATGCGGGTCCCACTGGTCAGTTTGACCCGACGACCCCGTTGACCCCGACGTCATGTTGACCTCATCTTGACGCATTAATTCAAATTCTGGAATTATTTTTATATACTAAAATCCAGAATATAATTCAAATTTCAAATGCTTATAACTTTTATTCTATAACTCCAAATGCAAAGATTTATATATGAAAATTTATCAGAAAAATACACTCTATCCATTGGTACAGGTTTCATGCATGTTAAAACAAGTTAACTATGCTGAATAACCAGATTAAGATTTTGCACCATTAGGACTAACTCACATGATCTATCATTTGAACCTTTGGTTCAAATGAGATCATCCTATCCCTTCAACTTGCATTAGGCCAACACACATTCATCTTGCCATGTCATAGCATGCATCATATTGTTGCATATTGGTTGTATGTTTATTTTGGTGTGTTTTCATGATAGGTTCTGCCTCAAGATAACCTCGATAACCCATCGAAGGGCGTTCTCTACCCAGTTCCATCGGCAAGCAATTCATTGAACATTCCGATACAAACCCATGTTCTCGCTTCGCTCTCATTTTATCGCATTAAGACAACGCGATTCAACTGTTGTGTGCTGCGGTAGTTGAACCCACTTCCTTTGCATGACTGTCATTGCCACAAGAACTAGATGAAACCCACTAGTATGTGTAGGAGTTGATTGAGCCATGTTTGTGATTCCTACCATGCTATGCTTGCTATGCTTAGAGTTGTGTCGGTCGGCTCATCGGGATGATGAACTGGAGTGAAAGGTTGTGTTGGTTCGAGAGTGTAAGTGTTGAACACGATTTGGTAAAGGTATCGATGAGAGGCCATGTAGGAGTACATGGTGGGTTGTTTCATTGAAGCCGAACTTAAGAACTGAGATCTGTGTTTGTGATCCATGAACCAGCTACTACCACACATTGGGATCCTTAATTGACCCTCTCGGCTTCTTAACCACCCCTGTTCATAGTCCGGAGTTGCAAGTAGTTTCGTGTTTGTAGCATCTTTGGGGCCGCACGCAACGCTGACCTTAGGGGTGGGTTGTGTTGCGGTAGGCACTGTGGCCGTGTACCGAGTGCCCGTTTGGTATCTCGGGAACCCTGCACACATCGTTCGGGCTGTATGGGAAACCTCGGCGGACTCCTGCGGATGGAACCGAATAGGCGATAACCTGGACTAGGGACTTGAGTGTTTAGGTAGGCTGTGGCCGACACCCACGTTGGGCTTCCGCTTGAAGGTTGCGAGTACATGTCGTGTAACGATTTATAAGTGGTGAGCGTGTGTGAAGAAGTATACCCTGCAGGGTTAAATATGATCTATTCAATAGCCGTGTCCACGGAGAAGGACTTCGGGTTACCTATATCAGTTCATAGACAAGTAAATGGATACTACTAAAAGCCTCAAGATAAGTGTGAGTATCGTGGATGGCCCTCTCGGGGATGACGAGAGAGGATCCACGGTGGAGTATTGTGATGGTGGATAGTGGACTCGTATGCGACAAAATGCTTTACAAAGTGTGTCACGAGGATAGCTTAGCCAAGAGTCAAAGCTGGCTTGCTGCATTTAACTCCACTACCTTCCTTGAGAATGTGCATGTATGATAGGATTACGTGGTAAGACTTGCTGAGTACTTTTGTACTCATGTTTGCTTAATCAATATTTTTCAGAGGACTATACCACCCTCCGACGGATTCTATGTAGATGTTGACTTGATTTAGTAAGCTAGCCACCTGGTGGCGATCTAAGACTTGTGAAGGGCCTTGTAGATAGAAAGGCTCCAACAAGCTTTCTTTCTTTCTAGAGTCGTACTCAGACTACTTTGCTTCCGCATGTGCTTGTATGATTGTATGACTTGAGTGTTGGGTCATGTGACCCCTACCTGTATGAATATGTTATGTATGGCTCCTCGGGCCTCTTAAATAAAGTACTTGAGTTGTAGAGTTTTGTTGTGATGCCTTGTTGTATTTACTCATATCGGGCATATTATGCGTATGATTGAAATGCTTGGTATGAGTGGGATCCGACAATCTAGTTGTTTATCCTTGGCAGCCTCTCATATGGGGAAATGTAAGTCTTGTGCTTCGAGCGATAGTAGTCCGCTACAGCCCGGTTCACGGAGTCCTGCTAGCCCAAAGACTACTGCTTGGACACTTGACTGGCCGGCATGTGATTCATTTCGTTCCTATGTCCATCCCTTCGGGAAATGTCACGCGGTGATACTTGGAGTCCTGCCTAGCTCTGCTACAGCCCGGGATACCGGAGTCCTGTTAGCCCAGTGCTACAGCCCAAGTTCATACGTTGATGACCGACATGCTCAAGTGTTTCATGTATGCCTGTCCCCATAGGTTAGTGCCGCTTTGGGTTCACGACTAGCCATGTCGGCCCGGTTCTTTGTCATGTGGATGCTAGCGACACTATCATATCGTGAGCCAAAAGACGCAAACGGTCCCGGCCATGGTAAGGCGACACCGTGGGAATACCGTGCGTGAGGCCGCAAAGTGATATGAGGTGTTACCAGCTAGGTCGATGTGACTTGGAATCGGGTCCCGACAGCGTTGGCATCGAGCAGGGCTGCTGTAGGTCCGCTAAGCCAAACTGGTCAAGTTGAGTCTAGAAATGCTTTAGTTATATGTAGGGGAATTGATTGTGGAGGAACGTAAGGCTCTTTTACTCCTTTACCTTATGCCCTCGATCCGAGTCATCCTCTTCTCATTCAACGTGGGTTTAGGACTAGGCCCTCTTCCTCTATCGTTTCACGTGTTACTATCCGTAGTACCTTGTAGGATTGTTGGTTACATCCTCGCTTCGGTGTTACTAAATGTTAGTATGCTATTACTTGAACCGTAACCTTGATATGATGTTGTTGAGTGGTTTTGCAAATCTGATTTTGAATGTCTCAAATTTGATTTGAGCATTTACGATGTTATGCTGCCCGATTTTCCCTAGAAATTCTAATGCCTTTGCATTATGGCTGTGCTTTCAGATGGCCACCGTTCCCTGTAACCAAGTGGTTCGCCTTGACTCGCTGCATCGATGTGTGCGGTCACACGGCCATGTTGGTTAGGGTGATGATTGAGGCTGGTTATCGATGGTATCCCGAGTATACCGTCGAGGAGCAGTTCAGGATTTCAATCAAAGCCAATACCTATGCACGGTCCGGATTTATCCATCCTACCCGGAGCTCTTGAGCCACTTCACGTTCTTATGGGCTCGGAATCACTATTGGAATGTCTGTACAAGATGCAGCCTATTCCATGATGACTATTATTCGAGCCAGACTGCTTTGGTGAGCAACACCGACTTCCGCTATATGCCAAGATCCTTCCCGGGCGCATGGCTACCTTCGAGGCTTGTACAATGATGCATCCCATGAGGACTCACTCCTCCGTACCACTACCGAGTTGTTGGAGGACAAGGACCGTGAGAACCGGCCTTGCGTATGGAGCTGATAATGCCCGCTCCACCACCTGGCTACTCGACTAGGTTTGCACCGCCGTGCAAGCGGATGTATGGACATGAGAGATCTGTACCTGTGCGGGCGAGTCTGCCGGACTTCATGGAGTGGCGTGAGGTTGGAGGCATCACCCTCCTCGTGGGCCTCTTCGCCACCCTTTGTGGGTCCACGACCACATCCGAGTCCTTATGGTCCACAGGCCCCACAGATTGTCTGCTGCCCCGCACGACCATGTTCCACTTCAGTGTCAGGTGGTGATTTCTATGAGGACTACTATGGAGCTGCCCGAGATAGTAGTAGTATTGCTAGTATGGTACTAGTTGTGTTTCCACCGTCTGCGTGACTCGTGGAATACGACTTAGTGTGTATCATTCCTAAGTGTAGAAAATAATGTATAGGAGTTGGAATGCTTCCGATGAGATGTAACGCCTTTCTTTATAGTTGTACTCCGTCGCTTGTACTAAACTATGAATGGTGTGTATGACCGTTGGTATATATATATATGGCAGTTTATATTACCATGTCATACGGATGAACATCTTTGCATTCCATACTGTCCATTACCTTCCGCACTTCCTTGTTAAATTCTGCCATCCTGGTTTAAACCTTTGCTTTGTCTCCCGTGATGGTCAACACTCGAATTCTCCTGCTGTTCCGCAGCGGGGAGAGGCCATGCAGCCAAAATGTGAATCTGCCGCAACCGCCATCCTTGGCCGAGGTGATGCTTGAAGCGTAACGCAATAAGCGCTAAACCAACCGCTTATTGGAGCGGATTGAACAAAACACAGCACGCCAGCCAAGAAACGATGGGGTTTCACTCAATGATTTCGCAAGCTTTATCCTCCAAAATTCAAATGTCCGTCGAGCCACTCGACGCCGATGATTGGCTCCGCAGATCCATCACAAGCTGCGTTCCGCCATCGTGTCCGAGGCTGACAAAGTTACCTTTGCCGCCTATCATCCGGAAGGCCCCGCCGGTCTCGTGGGAAAACTATGAGGCTATCGTCCGCTGGACAAGTTACAACTTGGGATGAATTCATTGCCGCCTTCGCGAGCACCATATTCCGAAGGACTTATGGACCGCAAACGTGAGGAATTCTGCAGTTTCACCCAAGGCGGCTGAACGTGGATGCCTACAGCCGTGAATTCGGGAGGTTAGCACGTTATGCTCCCAAGAAGTTTCTACCGATGCTAAGAAGCGGCGAGGTTCCGTAAGGGACTTAGCCCCGAGCTACGCCGAGATCTCCGTCGCATGAATGTACCTCTTTCCGGCTAGTCAATAAGGCTATCACGCCGAGGCGGGCAGATCGACTTGAGGCTTCACGCAAGCACATCCGTGATTCGGATCGCCATCCGCTCTCGTTCCCGAGCGCGGGTTTGGGTCCCAAATCGGCTCTACCACCCAGTACACCCCGAGGCCATCCTTCGAGGCGCGCCCCAATCAACCGTATTTTCCACCCAAGACATATGGAGGTCCAATCGCTAATGTGGCCCCACGGCCAAATGTGATCACTTGCTTCAAATGTGGAGAGACGGGCCACTATATTCGAGAGTGTCCCAAAACAACCCCAATCAAGTCGGAAAGTCTGTTGGCGCGGCAAGCCAGCAGAAAGGTTCCCTATGCCAAGCCGGTTGCCACCGCCGTGGCCATGTCAACTATGTCTCTGCTGAAGAAACCTATGAGGATCCCAACGCCGTCCTCGATGCGCTTCTTGTTAATTGCCATCCGCAACTGTTCTTTTGATATTGGAGCATCTCATTCATTTATTTACGAGAGCTATGCTCGATTGCACAACACCACATTCTGCGACATGCCTACCTCCATGGAAATTAAACTCCTGGTTCTAGATGGCAAACCTCTAGAATAAGTCATGGGAATGAAATTCTTGTCGACAGATTAGTCTTTCTCGCATCTCTAATAGCTCTCAAGTCCTCGGACATAAACATCATCTTGGGTATGGACCGGATGTCAGCCCATTATGCCAAGATTGATTGCTCGACTAGAACCGCTCAACTTACCCATCCTTCGGGCAAAACAAAGGATGTTTTAACCCGAGTGTCTAAGCGCCACTTTACTCCTTAAATGCCAACCTCTTCCGGATCTCAAGATATTCCGGTAGTCCGTGATTTCCGGATGTCTTTCGGAAGAACTGCCAGTGTTCCACCGACAGGGATGTCGAGTTCGTGATAGATCTTATTCCGGAACCGCCCCAATCTCTAGAAGACCTTATAAGATGGCACCCTAGAACTAGCTGAACTTAAGAAACAACTCGATGAGTCCTTGCAAAAGGGTTTCATCCGTCCTAGTTCATCTCCATGGGCTTGCCCGTCCTCTTCGTCAAGAAGAAGGATGGTACGGATCGGATGGTTGTAGATTACCGACCGTCAATTTGGTCACTATCAAGAACAAGTATCCGCTCCCGGATCAACGACCAGTATGATCAGCTCGCTGGATCCTCGCCTTTCTCAAGATGGATTTGAGGTTGGGCTACCATCAAATCAAAATCAGAACGGGACATACCCAAAACGGCCTTTGTCACTCGTTATGGCCAATACGAGTACACCGTCATGTCCTTCGGTTTAACCAATGCTCCAGCCACTTTCTCTCGGTTAATGAACTCAATCTTCATGGAGTACTTGGATAAATTAGTCGTGGTATACCTCGATGATATACTCATCTACTCCAAGAATGAGGAAGAACATGCCAACATCTAAGGCTAGTATTGATGAAACTTCGAGAGCACCGCCTTTATGCCAAATTCTCTAAATGTGAATTTTGGTTACCGTAGTGACCTATCTAGGACATGTAATCTCTGGTAAGGGTATTGCTGTCAATCCCGAAGCGAAGTTCAAGCCGCCCTTGATTGGACTCCACCTGAATCGGTAAAGCAAGTTCGAGTTTCCTCGGTTAGCGAGCTATTGCCGCCGCTTCGCCGAGAATTTCTAAAGTTGCTAAACCTCTAACCGAACTCCTCAAGAAAGATAAGAAGTTCGAGTGGGCGCCACAAGGCGAGATCAGCTTTCAGAACTGAAAAGACGCTCGACATCTGCTCCCGCATTTATTCCACCAGATTTTTCTAAGGACTTTATTATCTATTACGGCGCCTCGCGACAAGGACTAGGTTGCATACTCATGCAAGATCGTCATGTGATTGCCTACGATCTCGACGATTCGTCCCACATGAGGATAACTATCCCACACACGATCTAGAGCTTGCAGCGATGGTTCATGCACTCAAAACCTGGCGACATTACCTCTGGGTAATCGTTAAATCTACACCGATCACCAAAGTCTGAAATATATCTTCACCCAACCGGATTTGAATCTCGTGCAAAGACGTTGGGTCGAGTTGATTACAGATTTCGACTTAGGAATATCCTACACCCTGTGCAAAGCTAATGTCATGGCTGACGACTAAGTCGCAAATCTTCTCAGTAACAATTTGATGTTACAACAAGGTCAACCAATTCTCCACGAGGAATTTCGTAAGCTTAATCTTCACATTGTTCCTCGAGGATTTCTTTCCACCACAGGTGGCGAAACCTGACCTCACGGATCGAATCATAGCTGCTCAGCGGTATGATAGAGGATATCTCGGATCAAGGAGAACATTGCTAGCGGAGCTGCTAAATGTTTCTCCATAGATGAACGAGGTGTTGTCTTCTTGAAAACCGCTTAGTGGTTCCCAAGAAACAACAGCTACGGCAATTGATCCTTAAAGAAGCTCATGACTCTCCTCTCACCATTCATCCCGGTAGTACTAAAATGTATCAAGATCTCGCCAGAGGTTTTGGTGGACTAGGATGAAGAGAGAAATCGCTCAATACATTGCTAATCGCGACGCTTGTCGTCGAAAGTTAAAGCAGAGCATCAACGGCCTGCTGGTACCCTTCAACCTTTGGAAATTCCTGAATGGAAATGGGATAAAATCGGTATGGATTTCATTACCGGTTTCCCAGACCAAGAGGGGAATAACGCTATCTTCGCTGTTGTTGATCGCCTTTCCAAAGTAGCCCACTTCCTACCTGTTCGTGAGAGTATAACCGCTAGCCAGCTAGCTGATTTGTACATCTCCTAATAGTGTCTCTTCATGGTGTTCCATCGAGATTAACTCCGACCGTGGAGTCTCTTCACCTCTCGATTTTGGGAAAGTTTCCAACACGCTATGGGAACTCGCTCTCCTTTAGCACCGCTTTCCATCCCCAATCAAGTGGTCAAGTAGAACGAGTCAATCAAATCTTAGAGGATATGCTTCGAGCTTCATCATCTCTTTCGCATGAATTGGGAGAAATGCCTTCCATTCGCCGAGTTCGCTTATAACAACAGTTATCAAGCCACCGGGCAAAGCCCTTTCAAGTTCTTTATGGACGAAAATGTCGAACGCCTCTTAACTGGTCGAAACCGGGAGAGACAACTCTTTGGCCCGGATATGATCCAGAAGCGTAAGAGCAAGTTCGCGTTGTTCGTGAGAATTTGAAAACAGCCCAATCTCGCCGAAGAGTCAATATGATCGCAAACATAAGCCCATGGCTTATGAAATTGGCGAAGGCTTACCTTCGGTTTCTCCTTTAAAGGAACCCATCGATTCGATATCAAGGGCAAGTTGGCTCCTCGTTACATTGGACCCTTTCGCATTCTTGCCAAACGAGGGAAGTTGCCTACCAATTGAACTACCTCCGCATCTTTCCAAGGTCCATGATGTCTTCCACGCTTCCCAACTCAGCGTTGCTTCTCGGATCCTATCCGTGGAGTGGACCACTAAACGCTTGATCTCCAAGATAACCTCACCTATCGAGAGTACCCCATTCAGATCCTCGATCAAACCGAGCGCACCACTCGGCGCCGGAATATCAAGTTTCTAAAGGTTCAATGGTCAAACCATTCCGAGCAAGAAGCAACTTGGGAAAGGGAGGATCGTCTTCGACTTGAGTACCCCACCTTTTAAGAATAGATTCTAAATCTCGGGACGAGATTCTTTTGAGTGGGGGTGAGTTGTCACATCCCGATAGACCATGCATTAGGGTGTGCATCATGTTTAAATTTCATCTGAATTTGAAATGGGGAAGGCAGAAACCCTGAACACCCCCTTTAAAATAACTAGGGTTTACTAAAATTTAATTCAATGAATCTGAATGCCCTTCAAAATGCTCATCCTCTTTGTTTGGGTTTAGGATCCATGTCAAAGAAGGTGGGACATTTTCTAGGTCACCCAAGGGTTCTAAATTTAATTCACAAAATTCTGAAATGGGCATTTTAAATTATGAAAATATTTTAAGTGTTCAAAATTGTTAAACTAAAATGTTTCATGTTGGGAATATTCCAACTAGTGACCAGGAGCATTTTGGTAATTTTTGGAAGTGTTTTGGTATTTTTAAAAACCCTAAACAGATTGCAGAAAATAGAAAAAGATAAAAAAATGGGAAAACTCTTACTGTCGCCAAGACTGCCCACCTGCCGGCCCAGCCCAAAGAGCCAGCTGCCAATGGCTGCTTGGCTCGGCCAGCAGTGAGGCTAATGCCGGCAGCGTCTTGGGCGCGCCACGCAGCTGGCCGCCGCCCTGCTTCGCCTCGCCGCCTCGCCGACCCGGGACGACCCACGCGTCGTCCCCCGAACCCCCTGACACCTCACTCTTCCCCTGCCTCTCTCTCGCTCGCTCTCGACCTGGCCGACGCCATCGCCGACACGCCACCGTCGCCGCCGTGCTCCCGCCGTCCCGCACCTCACCGCCATGTCGGCCGCTCCGCCACCCTGCCACCCCTAGCCAGCTAGTCCCCTCGCCCAAGACCCCGAGGCCACTACTCCGACCTCGCCCGAGTCCAAGGTCGCCGGAGATCCCCATCGTCGCCGCCGTCGCATCAGTCCACCCCCGACCCCGACGAAGCTTCCTGCAGGTTCACTACGAACCTAGCTACCCCCCTATCCTCTCCGTTCTCTCCTTCTTGCACCACAGCGAGCACCGACGATCGCTCGAACCCACCGCCCGCTGCACTCGTCAGCCGACGAGCCTCCGGTCACCTTTTGGTCACTCCACTATGCCCATCGCACTCACCACTCTCCAACGAGGCTAACCGTGCACTCCCCGCGCCTCGCCGAGGCCGCTAACCCCTAACCCGTCGGTGGCCGAGCCTCGGTCGCCGCCCGACTCGTCGCCGGCGCCCACTCCGGCCACCTCTAACCCAACTGACCCCACCAAACCCCGCGGCTCACCTCTAGCTACCTGTAGATGCTCCCCGCGCTCCATTTGGAGCCCGGAACGTGCGAAAGCACTTGCTCCGCCGCGTCTGGCCTCGCCGGCGGCTAGACGCCGGTGAGTTGACCTCACCCGTGGGCCCTGTTGACCCTCTGGGTCGATGACAGGTGGACCCCCTTCGGCTAATCTAATTAGGATTAGTTTTAATTAAAACTAATTAGTTAAACTAACCTGACATGCGGGTCCCACTGGTCAGTTTGACCCGGACGACCCCCGTTGACCCCCTGACGTCATGCTGACCTCATGCTGACGCATTAATTCAAATTCTGGAATTATTTTTATATACTAAAATCCAGAATATAATTCAAATTTCAAATGCTTATAACTTTTATTCTATAACTCCAAATGCAAAGATTTATATATGAAAATTTATCAGAAAAATACACTCTATCCATTGGTACAGGTTTCATGCATGTTAAAACAAGTTAACTATGCTGAATAACCAGATTAAGATTTTGCACCATTAGGACTAACTCACATGATCTATCATTTGAACCTTTGGTTCAAATGAGATCATCCTATCCCTTCAACTTGCATTAGGCCAACACACATTCATCTTGCCATGTCATAGCATGCATCATATTGTTGCATATTGGTTGTATGTTTATTTTGGTGTGTTTTCATGATAGGTTCTGCCCGAAGATAACCTCGATAACCCATCGAAGGGCAGTTCTCACCCCGTTCCATCGAGCAAGCAATTCATTGAACATTCCGATACAAACCCATGTTCTCGCTTCGCTCTCATTTTACTGCATTAAGACAACGCGATTCAACTGTTGTGTGCTGCGGTAGTTGAACCCACTTCCTTTGCATGACTGTCATTGCCACAAGAATTAGATGAAACCCACTAGTATGTGTAGGAGTTGATTGAGCCATGTTTGTGATTCCTACCATGCTATGCTTGCTATGCTTAGAGTTGTGTCGGTCGGCTCATCGGGATGATGAACTGGAGTGAAAGGTTGTGTTGGTTCGAGAGTGTAAGTGTTGAACACGATTTGGTAAAGGTATCGATGAGAGGCCATGTAGGAGTACATGGTGGGTTGTTTCATTGAAGCGAACTTAAGAACTGAGATCTGTGTTTGTGATCCATGAACCAGCTACTACCACACATTGGGATCCTTAATTGACCCTCTCGGCTTCTTAACCACCCCTGTTCATAGTCCGGAGTTGCAAGTAGTTTCGTGTTTGTAGCATCTTTGGGGGCGACGCAACGCTGACCTTAGGGGTGGGTTGTGTTGCGGTAGGCACCGTGGCCTGTGTACCGAGTGCCGCTTGGTATCTCGGGAACCCTGCACACATCGTTCGGGCTGTATGGGAAACCTCGGCGGACTCCTGCGGATGGAACCCGAATAGGCGATAACCTGGACTAGGGACTTGAGTGTTTAGGTAGGCTGTGGCCGACACCCACGTTGGGCTTCCGCTTGAAGGTTGCAGTACATGTCGTGTAAACGATTTATAAGTGGTGAGAGCGTGTGAAGAAGTATACCCTGCAGGTTAAATATGATCTATTGAATAGCCGTGTCCACGGAGAAGGACTTCGGGTTACCTATATCAGTTCATAGACAAGTAAATGGATACTACTAAAAGCCTCAAGATAAGTGTGAGTATCGTGGATGGCCCTCTCGGGGATGACGAGAGAGGATCCACGGTGGAGTATTGTGATGGTGGATAGTGGACTGCGTGTGCGACAAAATGCTTTACAAAGTGTGTCACGAGGGATAGCTTAGCCAAGAGTCAAAGCTGGCTTGCTGCATTTAACTCCACTACCTTCCTTGAGAATGTGCATGTATGATAGGATTACGTGGTAAGACTTGCTGAGTACTTTTGTACTCATGTTTGCTTAATCAATATTTTTCAGAGGACTATACCACCCCTCCGACGGATTCTATGTAGATGTTGACTTGACGAGTAAGCTAGCCACCTGTGGCGATCTAAGACTTGTGAAGGGCCTTGTAGATAGAAAGGCTCCAACAAGCTTTCTTTCTTTCTAGAGTCGTACTCAGACTACTTTGCTTCCGCATGTGCTTGTATGATTGTATGACTTGAGTGTTGGGTCATGTGACCCCTACCTGTATGAATATGTTATGTATGGCTCCTCGGGCCTCTTAAATAAAGTACTTGAGTTGTAGAGTTTTGTTGTGATGCCTTGTTGTATTTACTCATATCGGGCATATTATGTGTATGATTGAAATGCTTGGTATGAGTGGGATCCGACAATCTAGTTGTTTATCCTTGGCAGCCTCTCATATGGGGAAATGTAAGTCTTGTGCTTCGAGCGATAGTAGTCCGCTACTGCCCGGTTCACGGAGTCCTGCTAGCCCAAAGACTACTGCTTGGACACTTGATGGCCGGCATGTGATTCATTTCGTTCCTATGTCTGTCCTTCGGGAAATGTCACGCGGTGATACTTGAGTCCTGCCTAGCCTGCTACAGCCCGGGATACCGAGTCCTGTTAGCCAGTGCTACAGCCCAAGTTCATACGTTGATGACCGACATGCTCGAAGTGTTTCATGTATGCCTGTCCCCATAGGTTAGTGCCGCTTTGGGTTCACGACTAGCCATGTCGGCCCGGTTCTTTGTCATGTGGATGCTAGCGACACTATCATATCGTGAGCCAAAAGACGCAAACGGTCCCGGCCATGGTAAGGCGACACCGTGGGGATACCGTGCGTGAGGCCGCAAAGTGATATGAGGTGTTACCAGCTAGGTCGATGTGACTTGGAATCGGGGTCCTGACACAAGGAATATCCGGCGACGGAACAATAGGAGGAAGAAAAACCAAGAAGTACTAGTTGTCGAGCAGTCCGGCAAGGATGGTGCCGCCAACAAAGCCAAGGCCGGTGGCTCCGGCAAGGAGGTTGCCGTTGACGCCGACCGCCAAGCTGTGGCGCGGCCGACAAGCTGGCAGCTCCAACAAGCAATCTTGTAAAATCCACCGCACCAAGGGCCACGATCTCCAGAGCTGCAAGAAAGTCGAGCAGCTTGTTGAGCTACAAAAAGCTGAATACGAGCGGCGAGACAAGGAGAAAGCCCAAGAAGGTGCCGGTGCAGCAAGTAAAAAGAGACCCGGTCGGGGAGGACGCCGCGGCAAGGCCAAGCAGCGGCAAGGAGACAGACCTCCCCGTGACCGCGACAAGGAAGAAGATGAAGATGACGAGGATTATGAAGATGATGAAGCTGATGAGCAGGAGTTTCAAAAGGCAACAGAGGTCCTTTGCGTTGACGGTGGTGCGTCTCTGCATACCTCACACCGCCAACTCAAGCAATGGATGCGTGAGGTTAATGCAGCAGAACCATCCATAGAGTCACGCAAACCTCTAAAGTGGTCCAGCACGCCCATCATCTTTGACATTGAGGATCACCCTGATCGCATCACTGCGGTCGGGTGCTTGCCGATGTTGGTCTCACCAACCATCCGCAACCTCAAGGTCACAAAGATGTTGGTTGACGGCGGGCCGCCTGAATTTGATATCCTCTGCGGTACTCGTAGACTTCAAATCCCGACAATGAGCTCAAGAAACTGGTACTTTCAAGGAATCAACCCAGGAAGGAGCAAGCCCAAGGGGAAGATCGCGTTGCGGTAACATTCGGCAAAGGAGCTCAACTTCAGAATCGAGAGGGTCACGTTCGACGTCGCCGATTTCCCATTGCCCTACAATGGCATACTCGGCCGTCCGGCACTCGCCAAGTTCATGGCCGCCTCTCACTATGCATACAACCTACTCAAGATGCCCGGCTCGATAAGTGTCATTTCTGTCCATGGCGACAAGAAAGATGCACTTATCTGCGCCGAAAAGATTTACCGGGATGCAGCAGCCGCGATAGATAGCAAACTACTTACCGCTGAAGCTCCCGGGGCGAAGAAGAAGACCACTAGGTCCGACAAGAGCACTGTTGCCCACTCCGGCAAGCGCACCTCTTCGGAGTGCTGCGCTACCGTCGAGGACGCACCATCGAGCTCCACCGGCAAGTGCAACAAGACGATGGCAGCTCCGCCAAAGACCAAGAAAGTGCCCGCCAAGGAGGACGGCACTGGTGGTACCTTCACCATCAGTGCCACGCTTGATCCTAAATAGGAAGGTGAGCTCGTTGCTTTCCTGCGGGCGAATGTCGATGTGTTTGCATGGCAACCATCTGATATCCCCGGTGTTCCCAGGAAAGTAATTGAGCACCACCTAGCTGTCTGTCCTCACGCAAGGCCCGTCAAGCAAAGAGTTAGGAAACAGCAAAGGGCGCCAAGAGTTCATAGCGAAAGAAATCAAGAAATTGGAAGCAGCAGGGCTTGTCAGAGGAGTCCTCCACCCCACGTGGTTGGCCAATCCGGTAGTGGTATGCAGGGCTAATGGGAAATGGAGACTTTGTATTGACTTCATAGATGTTAATAAAGCCTGTCCCAAGGACCCATTTCCCTTGCCGCGTATCGACCAGATTGTTGACTCCACGGCTGGATGCGATCTGCTTTCATTTCTTGATGCATATTCAGGGTATCATCAGATCTTCATGGCAGAAGAGGATGAAGAGAAAACCGCATTCATTACACCATGTGGCACGTACTGCTTTATACGGATGCCTTTCGGTTTGAAGAATGCTGGTTCAACCTTTGCGAGGGTAGTCCATGATGCCTTCGGACCACAGATACACAGAAATGTAGAAGCCTACATGGATGACATAGTGGTCAAGAGCAAGGACAGAGCGACTCTGATTCAGGACTTGGATGAGACGTTTGCAAACCTGCGCAAGATCAACCTCAAGCTCAACCCCGAGAAGTGCGTGTTTGGAGTCCCTTCCGGCAAGCTTCTCGGGTTCTTTGTATCTCAGCGAGGAATTGAAGCCAATCCCGACAAGATCGAGGCCATTGAGCAGATCGAAGCACCAAAGCGCGTCAAGGATGTCAGGAGGCTTGCCGGTTGCGTGGCTGCTCTCAGCAGGTTCATTTCTAAGTCTGCTGAGCGCGCCCTGCCATTTTTCAAGATTTTGAAAAAGGCAGGTCCAATGAAATGGACTCCCGAAGCGGAGGCTGCGCTGCAGGACTTGAAGAGATACCTGTCCTCCACTCCAATACTTGTCGCACCTAAACCGCAAGAGAAGTTGTTGCTGTATATAGCAGCGACCAATCAAGTGGTTAGTGCTGCGTTAGTAGCGGAGAGGGAGGCGGATGATGAGCCGGCAACCGAGGCAGGTGCATCCAGCGACAAGCAGGGGGCTTCGACGTCAAGCTCCGGTCCCGACAACGACGGATCAGCGAGGGTTGCGACAAGATACGGAAGAAGATGGTGCAGCGCCAGTCTACTTTGTCGGTTCCCTTCTGCGAGGGGCTAGATCGAGGTACTCGGTGTGCGTGAAGCTACTTTTCGGCCTGCTCATGGCCTCGAAAGCTGCGCCATTACTTCCAAGCACATGAGATAACAGTTGTCACTCGCTTTCCGCTAAAGAGGATTTTGCAAAATCCGAAGCAACAGCAGGATTGTTGAGTGGGCACTGGAACTGCAAGCTTTGGTCTCAAGTTGGAAAGCACTTCAACTATCCAGCGGGGGCATTGGCAGAATTCATAGCAGAGTGGACACCAACGCAGATGAAGAGATCCCGAGACGCAGCATCCCGTCAAGGAGGCAAATAAAGAATGGCTGATGTATTTTGACGGTGCGTTCTCGCTGCAAGGCGCCGGTGCCGGCGTGCTGCTTATCGCACCCACCGGGGAGCACCTCAAATACATAGTCCAAATGCACTTTCCCAAGGAACAAGCAACAAATAATACTGCTGAGTACGAAGGCTTGCTTGCTGGTCTCAGGATTGCGGTGGACCTTGGGATCAAGAAGCTCATTATAAAGGGAGACTCGCAACTCGTCGTCCGCCAAGTAAATAAAGACTACCAGTGTCCGTTGATGGAAGCGTACGTCGATGAAGTGAGGAAGCTGGAAGAGCACTTTGAAGGCTCGCAAATGGAACACGCCCAAGAGCGCAGAATGATATAGCTGATGGCCTCTCCAAATGTGCCGCACTTAAGTTGCCTGTGGAACCAGGGATTTTTGTGCTCAAGCTGACTCAGCCAACCGTGACACCATCAACAGGACAGGCCAAGAAGAGAAAATTGGTTTCCGGCGACTACTTTCCGGCAAAGCTCTCCGAGGCCGCCGCCAAGAAGGTCCCCGAAACCAACGCAAATATCACTGAGGAGCAGTCTGCTCCGACAAACCATGCAGTTTGTATCATTGAAGCAAACGCTCCCGACAAGCTTAGCTCCGGCAAGCTTTGCGGGGATCATCGAGCTCCGGTGGACCCGCAGGTCCTTGCCGTAGAAGCTGATGGTCCGGCAGTGATAGATGAGCCTTTAGTCCTTGTTGTCGAGCGACAGGCTCCAACATGGGCACAGCAGATCGTCCATTTCCTTCAGACAGGAGAACTTCCCGAAGAGCAAGAAGAAGCGGAAAAAGTAGCCCGGCAGTCAAGTATGTACCAGTTTGTTGACAACATCCTGTACAGAAGAAGACTCAACGGAGTGAAATTGAAGTGCATTTGCAGGGAAGATGGACAGAAGCTGTTGGCAGAGATACACGGAGGCATATGTGGTCACCACATTGGCGCAAGAGCACTTGCCGGCAAAGCTTTCCGGCAAGGTTTCTTCTGGCCAGAAGCCCTCCAGGATGCAACTGCACAAGTAACCAAGTGTGAAGCGTGCCAGTTCCATTCAAGACAGATACACCAGCCAGCTCAAGCTCTCCAGACGATCCCTTTATCCTGGCCCTTCTCGGTCTGGGGGCTCGACATCCTCGGCCCCTTCCCCCGAGCTGTCGGGGGCTTTGAATACTTGTACGTCGCAATCGACAAGTTCACAAAGTGGCCGGAAGTGGAACCAGTGAGGAAGGTGACAGCACAGTCAGCCGTCAAGTTCTTCAGGTCAATTGTTTGCCGTTTTGGGATTCCTAACCGGATCATCACCGACAACGGCACACAGTTCACGAGTCGCACCTTCATGCAGTACGCCCAAGATCTTGGCGCCAAGATCTGCTTTGCTTCCGTTGCTCATCCGAGAAGCAACGGTCAAGCAGAGAGGGCAAACGCTGAAGTGCTGCGAGGACTCAAGACCAGAACTTTCGACAGGCTGCACAAGTGCGGAAGGAACTGGATCGAGGAGCTGCCGTGGTTCTTTAGTCGATCAGACGACGCCAAATCGAGCCATCGCCGACACACCTTTGCTCTGGTCACGGAGCAGAGGAAGTTCTCCCCACGGAACTCAGATACGGGTCACCTCGAGTGCTCACTTATGATGAGCTTGAGCAAGAGCAGCTGCGACAAGATGACGCTGCTCCTCGAGGAAGATCGCCTTCAGCTGCTTTGACGAGCTGCTCGTTACCAGCAAGCTTTGCGCCGCTACCATAGCCGCAGTTAATGCTAGAAGCTTCGAGGAAGGCGACCTTGTTCTTCGTAGCGCTCAATCCGCCAAGAATTCCAACAAGTTGACGCCGAAGTGGGAAGGCCCTTATCGGGTAAAACGAGTCACTAGGCCCGGCGCTGTTTGCCTTGAGACCAAGACGGCTTTCCGTGAGCAATTCCTAGAACATAGAGCATCTTCAAAGTTTTACCCATGAGGCGCGGTTGTCGGAACCTGCTCAAGCAACCACCCTTTTGTACAAGTCTTGCCGCTGTTGCATGTAATCCTTTGTACAAAGCCGGGCAGAGACCCGTGCATCAAGAAAGCCTATGGTTGCGCACATTTTGTTAATACATGCCTTCATAATTAAATATGCATGTGTTTACTAACATCTTGTGCAGCACCAACCCAAGAAGTTTATAATGAGCCATTAGGCTCCACAACTTTCTTTTCTCTCGCTTTCTTCTCAAACAAGAAGAAGGTTCATCCACCCACAAGTTAACCGGGGAGAGAAGGAGATAGTGGTGTTGGCCGACAAGCGCCGCCGAGGAACTATCGCCTTGCCGGAAGACGGACAATGTAAAAGCTAAGTTGCTAAGTTTAAGCGACCAGTTTTAAATTTTTCAAGTTATCTTCCTCGAACGATAGTACTTTGTATGGAAAACCTGTATGCGGGAGGAACCAAATCATGACTGGTCGCTACCCTTACTTTGTTTCGAGTCCGCCAACAACTTAAGTGAGCTGCGGCTAGTCCGCGACGAGGTTGCTTGTCGGTAGCGACCCTTGCCAAAGAGCTGCGAAGTTCCGCACTCGGCGCTTTCATGCAAGGGTGCCAAGACCGCAAGTTTCCACAGCGAGGGGTGAAACGTACAAGGAAGAAATCGAGTAAAGGAAATAACGACTGCATTCGATTGCCTAAGATGGTGTATATTACATAATAACTTGTCGCAGATCTAATAGGTTATTCTCATAAAACATGATCTACAGCGACAAGAGAAAGATAGACTTGGCGGCCTAGTCCACGCGGCCGCCCTCGAGCCTCTTGACTCCGCTCACCCTGTCCACAATGGGTGCGACAAGGGTCTTGAGCGCTTCAACATCGGCGGATGAAGGCAGGGACTTGAGGGCCTTGGAGAAGTCGACGCCTGGGTTGCGGAAGGCCACCTTCATCAACACCTTCTGGAGAGCCTCGGCACAAACTTGGCGTGATTCCTCCGCCAGTTGCTTCGGAACCTCATCCCGGAGCCGCCGGATACCCGCCAACACGCCTTTGAAGAATAGGCTGAGCTTGACGCTGGGTTGGAGGTTCTCGTCGGTGGAATATCCAAGATCTGTCATCCCCAACTCTATCAGCTCATTGTGGATGTCGGCGGCGGTGTCCACAAGACCTTCTGTCCAATGCATTATGCTGTCCCGAAGATTATTCTGGGCGGTCACGGCATTTGACAGCAGCTCCTCGGTGGCCTTGATTTTCTCCAGAAGGCCCGCTCTCCGCCTCCTGGCGCCGCTTCAACGCCTCCGCCAAGGTGGTCAATTTCAGCTCCAGATCCGCCTTGACGTCCTTGGCGGCATCGATCTCCTTGATCTTTTTATCCAAACGACCCTGCAGCTCGCCGAGGGTGTAAGCGTCCTTCTCACGCTCGCGCTTCAACCCGGCGATCTCCTCGGTGCTCTTCCGAGGGTGGACTCCAGCTGAGCCACCCTCGCTCCAGCTTCCCCTTTGGCGGCCTCGGCAGCCGCTGGCAAGATCTTTGCCTCCTGGCGGCCCGCCAATCGCTTGCTTTCGCAGCAAGATCTTCCTCAAAGCTGTCGAGGTTGATCTTCCGCTCGCCATCTCACCTTCTAGCGGAGAGCTTCTCACCGCAAGCCTCTGCTGCTCCTCAACCTCGCCTTTCTCCAAGATATAGGCCGTGCGCTCCTCGGCAAGCTGCTCCCGAGCCTCTGCTATGTCCCGGAGAGTCTCTTTGTTGGCGCGCTGGAGCTCTTCCAAGACGCTTTCCAAGTCAGCTCCGCCCTCGCGACAAGCGCCTCCACAGACTCCAGTTTGGCTTGTCGGGCGCGGTAGAGCGACAAAGAACCTCCTTAGCAGCTGCTCCTCCTCAGTTCGCCACTGCTGCTGCTCGGGCATCAACCAGCGACAGCCCGGCGGAGGCAAGCAGCTCCGCATCGAAGGTCTCCCCTTGGTGGCGCCTGGAGCTCGATGCCCATGGGAGCTTGATGAAGACACCTCACCGGCTTTGTAGGCGCCGGGCTGGGGCTCCTCGAGTCCGTGCAGCATCGGCGGGGGGATCAACGGTCGGCGCAGGCGCTGGCGCTCCTGCGCTTCCGGGCCGTTAGTGCGATCGCGGGTTCCTCCCGACCCTCTGCGCCCGGCCCTCGGCAGCCTCCTCCGGGCGGGCTTGTCAAAGACCAGCTTCCTCCTCCTCCATGTTGGCGGCGTCGACACCGCCGCCGCCCGGCGTCCTCGCCCGGCAGCCTCGGTTTCCATCGGGTCTCCGCAGATGGATCTGATGGTCGAAGAGGAAGCACAAATCAAACAGATATTCGAAGAGAGATACGGAAGAGCAGAACCCAAGGAAAACTATCAAGACAAGAAGGTTACTGCAGTGGGGCTGTGGCATGACCTCCACCACCGGAGGGTCGTCGGCGCCAGTCCTTGTCGGGAAGCTCCCTTGTCGGAGAAGCCTCCTTGCCGGAGAGCGCTCCCTTGGCGGAGAATTCTCCTTTGGTGGCGAGTTGAAGCAAGCGAGAATCTCGGGAGCGGCCTCCGGCCTCCCGATGAGGCTGGACCTCAGGTGTAGCCTCCGGTGCTCCATGATGTGGCTGCTCTGCTCCTACAAAATCCAACAAACCAGATATAAGCAATGGAAAAGCACCCAAGCGCGCCTAACCACGGGAAGCATACTAGATACTTACGCTGGGGGCTGTGCTGGGGGCTGCTCTGTTGAAGGGTTGCCGGATCCGGCAAGGGAGTCCCGGACGTGCCCCCTGTTGCAACAGGGGAGTCGTCCGAGACGACGACCACCGGTGTCTTGGCCCTCTTTGGCGCCCTCTGAGCTGACGCCCAAGAAGAAAGTTCAGAGGGAACCATCGAGATATAAGATGAAGCAATAAATTGGAAGATTACAAATGGCAGCAGCAAGATCTTACTCTTCCTCTTCTTCCTCGGAGCTGAGGGCGGAGAGATCAAACTCTGCTCCAGCGCGACGGATCGGGAGAGGACTCCCTCTGGCGCTTGGCGGTGCAGAGGCCACGACTCGAGGGCCTGCTCCCGTCGCCGCTGGGCGGAATGAGGCGCCCTGCGGCAACAGTATTTGCCGCGTGGAGCGCTGGCGGGCGGCAGGCGGCTGCTGGACCGTGTGCTCCCCCGCCATTTCTCCGGTCCTCCGGAGACGTCTCCTTGGCGGGGCGGCGAGCTCCTCCTGCGGCAAGCTACTTGACGGCGGAGGAGAGGCGCCCCCGGCAGGCTCACTTGGGTCATTGTCGGGCTCGGTCTGCTCCTCCTCACCGATGAACTCTTCTTGGTCGGCAAGGCTTGCCGCCTCGGCCCTCTCTGCCTCCTCGACTGTGAACCCAAATGCACCGGCGGCAGCGGCCTCTGCAGCCTCCTCCAACCTTGTGGCGATGCACGCCATCTCCTGAGAAGTGGTGTCGCGGGTGAGCCGCCTCTTCTCGTCGGCACGGATCGACACTTCAGACAAGTCGTCGAAGAACTGCTGCACTATGTCATCGGCGGGCTCCTGCCAAGTTGGACGATCCCATGGGAATCGCTGGCGGCATTATCGCGGATGCGATCAAGCGACGAGTTGTTGCACAAGGGCACAACCCCCTCGGCAACATGCACCATCCAGGGTTATCCGCTTGAGCTTGAACAGCTCCCGCAGATGCCGCCAAGCCCGTGGTGGTGAAGTTCCAATTCAGACCTGGACGCAGCCTCATGATATCTGCGCGTTCTCGGAATTCCCAAGCAGGTCTCCCTTTCTCCTGCAAGGGTGCAATGCGGCGGCGGCGAAGTCCGCACCAACCGCCTCTCACGGTAAGCCCTGCTTGCGGAGGCGCAAAATCCTAGTCGTGGCAATTTTCAACTTGTCGCCCTCCGGAGCCAAGTTGCTCCAATCGTTGCCACGAACTATGGGGGTCTTGCGCAGGGCGGTAAAAGGTTCTGGCTCCTCCTCTAAGATCCAGCACCAGTCAGCCCTCCACTCCTCCCACTTGCTGCGCAACTCTCCGTCAAGATACGCTTCTTCTTGCCGATCCTAGAGGTCCATGCAATTCCTCCGGCAAGCGGCTCTCCTCTCTCTACACGGGGTGAGAAGTAATGGCGGAAGAGGGCGACATTTGGGTGGACCCCGACAAAGTTCTCGCAAAGATGCACGAAAACGGCCAAGGTGAGGACAGCGTTGGGGGTGAAGTCAAGAAGGCGGAGGCCATAGGTGTTCATGACATCGCAGAAAATTAGAAAAGAGGGCAGAGCCCGCACTGTAAGAAAATCGCGAAGAAGGGGTACCCGGGAGACCTTGGCAGATGTGGCGGCGGAGATGACCTCGCGCGCGGATGCGCCCGGTCACCGTCGACCGTAAGAGGTAGTACCCATCCCGCAGCTCCTTCCCATCCGAAAGCGGGGTCAAGAGAGCCCGCTCTTTCTGCAGCACCGCGAGCCGCTGCGCCGGGCGGATTTCACGCCTTCCCTTATCGGCCTTCGAGCCATAGGGAGTCGTGGTAAAGGAAGCCGATGGCGTGGTGGCACCGTGGCGATGGAGGGGCGGGCGCCGCCTCTGTGGGCTCGAGAAGGAAGGGGAAAGCGACGGGGGTTTTCCGATGTGACATCGAGGGCAAGTGGGCGTCCTGCCCCGGTTTCCCGGCAAAGGGAGAGGGGACGGGTGTTCCGGTTTTTCCCATTAAAGAAAGCCCCACGATCTCCCCCACGATGCCACGTACTACGCGTGCCATTCGTGGGAGACGTGGTGGGTCCAAGGCAAATAACGGCATAATCAAGACCACGCGCGCCCATGCACTGTTTTGGGCCTGGCCCAACAGAGCTTGGCACCGTGTGTGGCCCAGGCCCGGGGGCTCCTGTCGGTGTACTAGAGTAGGGGTACCCTAGTACCCCGAACTCGTGCACGGACAGTTGCAGCGCCCGGGCCGGGCCGGCCCGATGGCCGCTAAGATCCTCAAGAGCTCCTTGGAGCCATTCAAGAGCAAAAGCAGTGAGACCCGGCAAGAGGAGCTTTCCGAAGGCCACTCAGTATGAAGGAAACAAGGCCCGGCAAGAGGAGCTTGCCGGAAGGCTTGGCGGGCGCTGAACCCCAAAGCGCGACAAGGTTCCCGCCATGCAAGGCGCTTTCGGGCGGGCGACCTCTTCATCTCCGCTTCCAGCTCACCCGCCAACGTGTCACCACGGGCTCTCCCAAGCACGCTGTGTCGGCGGGCCGCAGCCAGCGGGAGTAGCGACAGACGGCGCGACAAGCCACCATCGTGGTGGACGGAGGCGCCTTAACGGTCCTCATATAATCTGTTTCAGCGATCGAGACGGGCATTGATGACTCTTGTCCCTTGCCGTCAGAGTTAGGTATAGATTAATGTACACTGTACAAAGCGGTGTACCGACCCAGGTTTTTACCATTGTAACCTTGTCTACTTGCCACATGTGGTAACCCCTTGTGCCTATAAAAGGAGGCCCGAGGGCAACGTAGAAGGGGTTCGGTTCGGCTAGTTCCGGTCTAGCTCCGGCTTAGTTCATCACACTCAGGCTAGGTCTTGTAGCCCGCATTGCTCCCTAGCAAGAACACAAGAAAATCCACAAAGCAGAAGTAGGAGTATTATCTCTCCGGAGAGCTCCGAAGCTGGGTAAACCCCCCTCGTGTGCATCGCCTCAATCCACTCTTTGTGCAATCTCCGCTCCCCTCCGAACCACAAGGGACCCAGGTCCCGTAGGTGCTCGTGGGGCACGATCAGAGCTTCCCTCGACAGAGAGGTGAAGAGACTTCCACGGTCTGAGTTAATCTCCAATGGAACACCATGAAGAGACACTATTCGAGAGATGTACAAGTCAGCTAGCTGGCTAGCGGTTATACTCTCACGAACAGGTAGAAAGTGGGCTACTTTGGAAAGACGATCGACGACAACGAAGATAGCATTATTCCCTCTCTTGGTCCTGGGAAACCCGGTAATGAAATCCATACTGATTTTATCCCATTTCCATTCAGGAATTTCCAAAGGTTGAAGGGTACCAGCAGGCCGTTGATGTTCTGCTTTAACTCGACGACAGACGTCGCAATTGGCAATGTATTGAGCGATTTCTCTCTTCATCCTAGTCCACCAAAACCTCTGGCGTAGGTCTTGATACATTTTAGTACTACCAGGATGAATGGTGAGAGGAGATTCATGAGCTTCCTTAAGGATCAGTTGCCGTAGTTGTTGTTTCTTGGGAACCACCAAGCGGTTCTCAAAGAAGACAACACGTCGTTCATCTATGGAGAAACACTTAGCAGGTCCGCTAGCAATGTTCTCCTTGATCCGAGATATTCCTCTATCATACCGCTACGTTATGATTTGATCCGTAAGGTTGGGTTTCGCCACCGTGGTGGAAAGGAACCTCGAGGAACAATGTGAAGGTTAAGCTTACAAAATTCCTCATGGAGAAAAGGTTGACTTTGTTGTAACATCAGATTGTTACAATAAGATTTGCGACTTAGTCGCCAGCCATGACATTGGCTTTGCACGGGTGTAAGATATTCCTAAGTCGTAATCTGTATCAACTCGACCCAACGCCTTTGCCCGAGATTCAAATCCGTTGGGTGAAGATGTATTTCAGACTTTGGTGATCGGTGTAAATTTCGCAACGATTACCAAGAAGGTAATGTCGCCAAGTTTTTAGTGCATGGACCATCGCTGCAAGCTCTAGATCGTGTGGGATAGTTATCCTCATGTGGACGAATCGTCAAGAAGCGAGGCAATCACATGACGATCTTGCATGAGTATGCAACCTAGTCCTTGTCGCGAGGCGTCGCAATAGATAATAAAGTCCTTAGAAAAATCTGGTGGAACACGACGGAGCAGATTTCAGCGCCTTTTCAGTTCCTCGAAAGCTGAACTCGCACTTTGGGCGCCCATTCAACTTTTTATCTTTCTTGAGGAGTTCGATTAGAGGCTTAGCAACTTTGGAGAAATTCTCGTGAAGCGGCGGCAATATCTCGCTAGACCGAGGAAACTCCGAACTTGCTTGATCGATTCTGTGGAGTCCAAATAGGACGGCTTGAACTCGCTTCGGATTGACAGCAATGCCCTTACCAGAGATTACATGGCCTAGATAGGTCACTGCGGTAACCAGAATTCACAATTAGAGAATTTGGCATAAAGGCGGTGCTCTCAAGTTTCATCAATACTAGCCTTAGATGTTCGCATGTTCTTCCTCATTCTTGGAGTAGATGAGTATATCATCGAGGTATACCACGACAAATTTATCCAAATACTCCATGAAGATTGAGTTCATTAACCGAGAGAAGGTGGCTGGAGCATTGGTTAACCCGGACATGACGGTGTACTCAGATTGGCCATAACGAGTAACAAAGGCCGCTTTAGGAATGTCCCGTTTTGATTTTGATTTGATGGTAGCCCAACCTCAAATCCATCTTGAAAAGACCGAGGATCCGCGAGCTGATCATACAGTGTCGTTGATCCCGGGAGCGGATACTTGTTCTTGATTGTGACCAAATTGACAGTGTCGGTAATCTACAACCATCCGGTCCGTTCCATCCTTCTTCTTGACGAAGAGGACGGGGCAAGCCCATGGAGATGAACTAGGACGGATGAAACCCTTTTGCAAGGACTCATCGAGTTGTTTCTTAAGCTCGGCTAGTTCTAGGGGTGCCATCTTATACGGTCTTCTAGAAATTGGAACGGTTCCGGGAACAAGATCTATCACGAACTCGACATCCCTGTCAGGTGGAACACCTGGCAGTTCTTCTGGAAAGACATCCGGAAAGTCACGGACTACCGGAATATCTTCAAGGTCTGGAAGGGGGTTGGCATTTAAGGAGTATAGCTGACGCTTAGACACTCGGGTTAAAATATTAACCGTCTTGCCCGAAGGATGGGTGAGTTGAACAGTTCTAGTAGATCAATCAATCTTAGCATAATGGGCTGACATCCAGTCCATACCCAGGATGATGTTTATGTCCGAGGACTTGAGAGCTATTAGAGATGCAAGAAAGACTAATCTGTCGACAAGGATTTCATTCCCATGACTTATTCTAGAGGTTTGCCATCTAGAACCAGGAGTCTGAATTTCCATGGAGGTGTGCATGTCACGTAATGTAGACAGTGCAATGAGCATAGCTCTCGAAATAAATGAATGAGATGCTCCAGTATCAAAAAGAACAGTTGACGGATGACAATTAACAAGGAGCGTACCGAGAACGACGTTGGGATCCTCATGGGTTTCCTCAGCTGAAACATAGTTGACGTGGCCATGAGCAGTGGCAGCTGGTTTAGCGTAGAGTTCCTTTCCTGCTGGCTTACCACGGCCAACAGACTTTCCGATCTGACTGGGGTTGTTCTGGGGACACTCACGGATGTAGTGGCCCGTCTCTCCACACTTGAAACAGGTTATCATATTGGGGCGTGGAGCAGCATTAGCAGCGGGGCCACCATAAGTCTTGGGCGGTACATACTGCTAGTTGGGGCGAGGCGCCTCAAAGGATGGCCTCGGAGTGAACTTGGGTGGCAGAGCAGTGTTTGGAATCCAAACCCGGCGCTTCTGAGATCCAGAGCCAGATGAAGAACCAAAATCACGGGAGTGCTTGCGTGAAGCTTCAAAGTCAGACTGTCCAGTTTCAGACCGATAGCCTTGTTGACTAACTTCGAAAGGAGGTGCACTGCAGCAGACGAAGATCACGGCGAAGCTCGGGCTAAGTCCCTTGCGGAACCTTGCCTGCTTCTTGGCGTCGGTAGAAACCTCTTCAGGAGCATAACGTGCTAGATTTCCAAACTCACGGCTGTATGCATCCACAGTCAGTCTACCTTGGGTGAAATTGCAGAATTCTTCCCTCTTACGATCCATGAGACCTTCCGGGATGTGATGCTCACGGAAAGAGGCACTGAATTCAACCCAAGTAGTGATTTGGCCAACCGGGCGCATAGCGTCATAATTCTCCCACCAAAGGCTAGCAGGGCCTTCGAGGTGATAGGCGGCAAAGGTAACCTTATCAGCTTCAGCCACGTTGGCAGAACGTAGCTTGTGGGTGATGCTGCGAAGCCAGTCATCCGCATCGAGAGGCTCAACGGAATGCTTGAACTTTGGTGGATACAGCTTGACAAAGTCATTGAGTGACACCAGATCATTCCTTGGCTGGCGTGCGGTATTCTGCTCAATCCGCTCCAACAAGCGATTGGTCTCACGCTTGTTGCGTTCTGCCTCCAACATAACTTCGGCCAAAGAAGGCGGTTGAGGCAGATTTACATTCCTAGCTGCGCTGGCTTCTCCCTGCCCGAGCAGCAGGATTGTTATGGTGTTGACCATCCTAGGGAACAAAACAACGGTTTAAACCAGGATGGCAGAATTTAGCAAGGAAGTGCGGAATGTAATGGATAACACGGAATGCGAGATGTTCATCCGTATGACATGGTAATATTAAACTGCCATATATATACCAACGGTCATACACACCATTCATAGTTTAGTACAAGCCCAACGGAGTACAACTACAAATGAAAGGCGTTACATCTCATCCAAGCATTCCAACTCCTATACATTATTTTTCTACACTTCCGAATGATACACACTAAGTCATATTCCACAGTCACACAGACGGTGGAAATACAACTATTACAATACTAGGGATACTACTACTAACTCAGACAGCTCCGTAGTAGTCCTCATAAAAGTCACCACCCAAGCCTGGAAGCGGAACATGATCATCCGGGAACAGACGGTCCTGTGGAGCTTGCGGACCATAGGGACTAGGATGTGGCCGTGGTCCAACCAAACGGCGGTAGACGAGGTCCACGAGGAGGGGTGATGCCTCCTACCTCACGCCACTCCATAAAGTCTGGCAGACCAGCCCGCACAGGGTACAAGTCCCTCATGTCCATGTATCCGGCTTGCACGGCAGGTGCAAACCGAGTCAGAGTGGCCTACTGATCAGAGCGGGCATTAACGAGCTCCATACGCAAGGTCCGATTTTCACGGTCCTTGTCTTCCAGCATCTCTGTAGTGGTGCGGAGGAGAGAGTCCTCATGGGATGCATCGCTGTACATACCCTGAAGGTAGCCATGCGCCCCAGGGAGGGATGCTGGCATGTAGCGGAGATCGGTGTTGCACAGCAAGGCAGTTCTGGCTCGAATAATGGTCATCATCGAGTAGGCTGCATCCTGCACGGACATCCCAATGGTGATCCCAAGTCCATAAGAACAGTGGAGCGGTCCAGTAGCTCCGGGATAAGATGGATATATCCTGACCGTGCACATATATTGGCTTTGATTAAAATCTCTAAATTGCTCCTCGACGGTATATTCAGGATACCATCGTAACCGGTCTCGACCATCACCCGAACCAACATGGCCGTGTGACCACACACATCAATGCAACGGCTCAGACGAACCACTTGGTTCTGGGAACGGGTGGCCATCTGAAAGCACAGCCACAATGCAAAGACATTAGAATTTCTAGGGAAAATCGGGCAGCATAACATCTGTAAATGCTCAAGAACAGATTTGAGACATTCAAAATCAGATTGCAAAACCACTCAACAACATCATATCAAGGTTCTGGTTCAACTGATAGCATACTAGAAAGTAGTAGAAACTGAACTGAGGCTGTAACCAACAATCCTATAAGTTACTACGGATTAGTAACACGTGAACCTGATAGAGAGAAGAGAGCCTAGAACTATACCCATGTAGAATGAGAAGAGGATGACTCATATCAGAGGGCATAAGGTAAAGGAGTAAAAAGAGCCTTATGTTCCCTCCCACAATCAATTCCCCTACATATAACTAAAGCATTTCTAGACTCGACATCGACCAGTTTGGCTTAGCGAACCTACAGGCAGTCCTGCTCTGATGCCAACGCTGTCAGGACCCTGATTCCAAGTCACATCGACCTAGCCGGTAACACCTCATATCACTTTGCGGCCTCACGCACGATATTCCCATGGGTGTCGCCTTACCATGGCCCGGGACCGTTTGCGCCTTTTGGCTCACGTATATGATAGTGTCGCTAGCATCCATATGACAAAGAACCCGGCCGACATGGCTAGTCGTGAACCCAAAGCGCGCTAACCCATGGGGACAGGCATACATGAATCACATCGAGCATGTCGGTCATCAACATATGAATTGGGCTGTAGCACTGGCTAACAGGACTCCGGTATCCCGGCTGTAGCAGGCTAGGCAGGACTCAATATCACCGCGTGACATTTCAAGGGATGACATAGGAACGGTGAAACACATGCCGCCAGTCAAGTGTCCAAGCAGTAGTGCTGGGCTAGCAGGACTCCGTGAACCGGCAGTAGCGGACTACTATCGCCGTAAGCACGAGACTACATTTCCCCATATGAGAGGCTGCCAAGGATAAACAACTAGTTTGTCGGATCCCACTCATACCAAGCATTTCAATCATACACGCAATATGCCTGATATGAGTACATACAACATGGCAACACAACAAAACTCTACAACTCAAAGTACTTTATTTAAGAGGCTCCGAGCAGCCATACATAACATATCCATACAGGTAGGGGTCACATGACCCAACACTCAAGTCATACAAACATACAAGCACATGCGAAGCAAACTAGTCTCGAGTACGACTCTAAAAGAAAGAAAGCTTGTTGAAGCCCTTCTATCTACAAAGGGCCCTTCACAAGCCTTGGATCACCACCGGGTGGCTAGTTCACTGCCGATGTCAAGGTTTACATAAAACCCATCGGAGGGGGCGGTGTTGTCGTCTGAAAACATTACTTAAGCAAACATGAGTACGGAGGTACTCAGCAAGTCTTACAACAGAATCCTATCATATATGCACATTCTCAAGAAGGTGGTGGAGTTATTTGCAGCAAGCCAGCTTTGACTCTTGGCTAAGCTATCCTACGTGACACCACTTGAAAAGCATTTGCCGCACACGAGTCCACTAATCACCATCACAATACTCCACCGTGGATCCTCTCTCGTCAACCCACGAGAGGGCCATCGGCGGCACTCACACTTATCTTGAGGCTTTTAGTAGTATCCATTTACTTGTCTATGAACTGTATAGGTGACCAAGTAGTCCTTTACGCGAACAACGCCTATTCAATAGTTTTATACCCCGCAGGGTGTACTTCTTCACACGCTCTCACCACTTACCGCCGCTTACACGACATGTACTGCAACCTTCAAGAGGAAGCCCAACGTGGGTGTCGGCCACGACCGACTAAACACACGAGTCCCGAGTCCAGGTTTATCGCCTATTCGGTTCCATCTCGTGAGTCCGCCGAGTTTTCCACTAACGGCCCCGAACGATGTGTGCAGGGTTCCCGAGACACCATACGGGCGAAGTCGGTACACTGGCCACGTGCCTACCGCAACACAGCCCACCCCTAAGGTCAGCGCCATCAGGCGCCCCAAAGATGCTACAAACACCGAAACTACTTGCAACTCCCGGACTGAGGACAAGAGTGGTTAATAAGTCGAGAGGGTCAATTAAGGATCACAATGCGTGGTAGTACCTAAGTCTTAAATCACACACACAGATCTCAGTTCTTAGGGACGGCTTCAATGAAACAACCCACCATGTAATCCTACATGGCCTCTCATCGATACCTTTACCAAAACGTGTTCAACACTTTCACTCTCGAACCCGACACAACCTTTCACTCCAGTTCATCATCCCCGATGAGCCAGACCTGACACAACTCTAAGCATAGCAAGCATAGCATGGTAGGAATCACAAACATGGCTCAATCAACTCCTACACATACTAGTGGGTTTCATCTAGTTATCGTGGCAATGACAGTCATGCAAAGGAAGTGGGTTCAGCTACTCGTAGCACACAACAGTTTGAATCGCGTTGTCTTAATGCAAGTAAACAAGAGCGAAGCGAGAACATGGGTTTGTATCGAATGATCAATGGGTTGCTTGCTCGATGTAGTGGTGGTAGGATACCGCCGTTCGACGGATATTCGGATTATCCTCGAGGCGTAACCTATCACGAAAGACACGCCGAAATAAACAACACATGACAATATGCAACAATATGATGCATGCTATGACATGGCAATATGAATGTGTGTTGGCCTAATACAAGCTGGAACAAAAAGGGATGAACTCATTTGAATCAAAGATTCAAATGTTAGCTCATCTAACATAGCCATAAAGGTGTATTATCTTAATCTGCTTAAACAGCAAGGTTAACTTGTTCTATCATGCATGAAACCTTTACTAATGGATAGAATGGATTTTTCTGATCATTTTTCATATATAAATCTTTGCATTTGGAGTTACAGATTAATTTCTATGAATTTTTGAAGTTTGAACTATTTTTTGGAATTTCCTATAACAGAATAATTTCAGTAATTCATTTACTGCGTCAGCAATGCGTCAGGATGACGTCAGGGGTCAACGGGGATGTCCAGGTCAAACCTGCCTGGTGGGTCCCGTGTGTCAGTGTAATTAGTTTAACTAAATATTAATTAAAACTAATCCTGATTAGTTAACAGGGCTGGGCCCCACCTGTCATTGACCCAGGGGGTCAAACTGGGCCCACCCGTGGTCAAACAAGGGGTTAGCGGGGTCAACTCGCCGGCGTTTTGCCGCCGGCGAGGCCGAACGCGGCGGCGAGAGTGGGTTTGGCCATTCCGGCAACCAAATGAACCGCGGAGGGCGTCTATGTGTAGCTGGGAACAACCCGCAGCTCTTGGTGGTGTTGGCTGGGCTCGGGGTGGCCGGAAACGGCGCCGACGACGAGCTTGGCGGTCGCCGGAGTTCGGGTGATGACGAACTCGAGGCTACGGTGTGCGGTGAGGTGCGTTGTCACGCCCAATATGCGACCCTATCCAAAAGGATCTCGACGGTCCCACCAAGGATAGACCCGCATATTGAAACGCTTTTGCAAGGTGGATATCATTACATCAACAATACATAATACATAGGGATACATGCATAAGGCACAAAAGCCACAAGAATACAACAACATCATATACAAGATCAACATCCGACTACGGATGAAACATAAACAAAAGCTCAAACGACATCCACCACCGCTAGCCCAGGCTGCCGACCGAACCTATCCCCGATCAAGAAGAAGCGTAAGAAGAACTCCAACAAGCAAACATCGCCTCACGCCATGAACATCGCAAACCTGTACCTGCAACTGGTGGTGTAGTAATCAGAGCCAAGAGGACTCAGCAATCCCATTACCATGGGTATCAAGACTAGCAAAGCTTAAAGGGAAAGGAAGGGGTAAAGTGGTGAGGCTGCAGCAGCGACTAAGCATATATGGAGGCTAACATACGCAAAAGAGAGCGAGAAGAGAAACAAAGGAACGGTCGTCAACTAGTAATGATCAAGAAGTGATCCTGAACTCCTACTTACGCCGACATAACCCGTAAACCGTGTTCTCCTCTCGATCAACCCCAAAAGAGACACTCACGGTTACGCACACGGTTGGTGTATTTTAGTTGAGATCAACTTCGGGTTTTCTACAACCGGACATTAACAAATTCCCATCTGCCACATAACCGCGGGCACGGCTTTCGAAAGTTCAAACCCTGCAGGGGTGTCCCAACTTAGCCCATGATAAGCTCTCGCGATCAACGAAGGAATAGACCTTCTCCCCGGGAAGACCCGATCAGTCTCGGAATCCCGGCTACAAGACATTTCACAGCAATAAAACAAGACCAGCAAAGCCGCCCGATGCGCCGACAATCCCGATAGGAGCTGCACATATCTCGTTCTCAGGGCAACACCGGATGAGACATCCTACGAGTAAAACCAAACCTCGAGTTGCCACGAGGGGGCCCTGCAGTCTACTCGGTTCGGGCCAAGACTTAGAGAAGCACCGTCCGGGAGGGGGGGCTAAGAAAGATGACCCTTGGGTTAATTACTCCCAAGGGAAATATAGGTGGTGGTGAGGCAAATGGTAAAACCAATGTTGGGCCTTGCTGAAAAGTCTTATTCAAAGCGAACTGTCAAGGGGTCCCATAAATCACCCGACCGCGTTAGGGACGCAAAATCCGGGAACATAATACCGATATGACGGAAACTAGGGCGGCAAGAGGAACAAAACACCAGGCATAAGGCCGAGCCTTCCACCCTTTACCAAGTATATAGATGCATTAATTAAATAAGATATATTGTGGTATCCCCACAAGTAAACATGTTCCAACAAGGAACAACATCTCCATGTTCCAAAAGGAACAAACTTCATCTGCACCTGCAACTAACAACGCTATAAGAGGGCTGAGCAAAGCGGTAACATAGCCAAACAACGGTTTGCTAGGAAGGGTGCAAAAGGTTAGAGGCTGACATGGCAATTTGGGATGGCTTGATAAACAGGTAATAGGTAGCGCAGCATAGCGAAAGAACGAGGCAACTAGCATAGTAATGATAGTAGTGAGATCCAGGGTAGCGGTCATCTTGCCTGAAATCCCGCAAGGAAGAAGAACGAGTCCATGAAGAAGATGAACGAGTCCATGAAGAAGATGAACGGATGAATCCGAACCAAGCGTAGACGAACGAATCCTCACGATCGCAACGCAACAGGAACTAACAAGAAGAAGCACACGACATAGTAAACACACCACACATGAACAAGACATGATGCACAACCAAGCATGATGCATGACAAGGCTACATGAAGCTACTCATGGCAAGAGATGATGCAAACAAGAGCAACACATCAAGGCAAGTTTAAATGAGGCCGAGAACAACATATAACAATTCCGGTAAGTCCTCATATGCAAATTTCGAAATTGGTCCAGATCTGAATAAACCTTATGTTAAAGTTGTTAAACAGCAAGTTAAGATGCACCACGATGATCTACACGAAATTCTAGTCAAGTTACATATAAAGTTCATTAGATTCGGAGCTACGGCCTAGAAGATATGAGCAAAATAAGATAAACATGGCATTGATGCAAAATGCATACAAACGTCAAGAAAAACTCCTCAAAACAAGGATCCAACATGATAATATGAAACTACATGCAAAATCAAGCAAGTTTCATATAGAGCACACTCAAAACGGAGCAACGGTTCAACACATACACATGAAACAAGTTTAAAGGACAAGCTGTCCAAAACAGCATCTAGGCATATTGCAAGCATCAAAACAACATGCTACAGGACCTCAACATGAAAACAAAAGGCATGGGCATGATGTACAGGTAAAGCATTACAAAACATGAACACTGAGCTACCTCCAGAAACAACTAGAACATGCTCAAAATGACATGGCAAGATTGCAAGTAATAACAGTTTCAGGCATTGGCAGAAATAACATCAGGTTGCAATGTTTAGAGCTATGAAACAACATGTTACAGGAACTTATCATGGCAAACAAAGGCATGGCATGAATCTACTAATTACATAGAACAAAAGTCCTTTAGTGACCATGAGCCAAAAAGGATCAGAAAATATAGTAACACCCATGTCAATATTGAAAGTTTCGTTAACAGATTCAGCAACATGGCATGTCAAAAACTGGTAACAAGTAGGCATGTTTACAAGCTCAATGCACTCACTACAGAGCCTTAAATGATAACCTAAGCATACATACATCAAGAAGACATGGCATAGAAGACATACATGGCAAGAACAATAACATAGCATACACGGATCAACTACAACAACCTTGGCAAAATTGAATAACATGTAAACAATCTGCCAGGAAACATTTGATAGCAAAAGTAGAGCTCGATTGACTCAAGCTATGGCACTCCATAATTGCAAACAAGGGCATGGATGGATAGAGCAAGACATGCTTTACAAAACATCCTTACTGAAGTATCTCAAAATATGCATGGATCTCTTGGTAGCATCAAGTTAACATGGCATCAAAATATCAGCAAAACAGGGCTGAAAACAACAACATCAGGACACCTAGTTTGCATGCTTGTGCTAGTAACCACATTGATCACAAAAATACATGGCATACACCCCTGGAAAGATGGCATGGCATATTACAAAACACATGTAGGACTCAAGTCCATAGGATGCACACGTCAATCATGGCAAAAATGACAAAAGTGCATGTTCTGATAAAAATCAGAAACTAACATCACATAGCACTCTTCTAACAGCATTTCGGGCAACAAGATGAGCTCAAATGAAAATGATGCAATGAGATGAAATGATCTACTCTTCTAGGCGAACATCTTGACATATTACACGCGCAAAACGGAGCAACGATGACAGAGATATGATGCAATGAAAATGGAACAAAATTACTGCAGATTTCGGGACTTAGATGAATTTATACCCTCTCGAAAAGTCAACGGGACGGAGGCGTGCGGGACGAGGAGATCCGGGTCGCGGGCGTGGGCGTTTGGATCTAGTCCCGGTGGATCTGGTCCAGGCAGGATGGATCCGGCCGGAGTGGAACTCCGGCGAGCCACTCCGGCGAGGCGACGTCGGCGGGGCCGGCGGCCGGAGGAGGAGGCGACCGGGGCGGCGTGGGAGAGGCCGGGAGGCGCGCCACCGGCGGCGGGTCGGCGCTGCACGCCGCTGGAGGCGGACGGCGGGCTTGGCGAGGCGCTGCTGCCTGGCGCGGGCGGCGCTTCGCCGAGGGCGGAGATGGTTGGGCGGCGGCAAGACTTTTCGGCGGCGGCGCAAGGCGGCGACGACGGGCGGCGGGTTTCGGCGCCCGCAGAAGCTGGGCGGAGTCGGGCGGCGCCGGCGGGTCTCCGGCGAGGCGGCGGCCGGCCGACGGGAGGCCGGTTGCGGAGGCGGCGCGCTGCGGGCGGCGGCGGCGCGACGGCCCGTGGGCTCTGCGGCGGCGATGCCTCGGCCCGGCGGGTCCGAGACGGGCCTCGAGGGCCGGGCGGTGGGACGGCGGGACAGGTGGCGGCCCGTGGTTGGCTGCGCGGCGAGGCGACGTGTTCGGCGAGGGAGCGGACGCGTCCGGTGGCGGCGGAGGCGATTTTAGGTTTCACCGAGATTTGATCCGCGAATTTCGGGAAGAGGCATATATATAGGTAGAGGGAGCTAGGAGAGTCCAAATGAGGTGCGGTTTTGCCACGCGATCGTGATCGAACGACCGAGAACATGGAGGGAGTTAGGTGGGTTTTGGGCCACTTAGAAAGGGAGTTGGGCTGCAACAAAAGAGGCCTTTGCGGTTACCGGTTAACTGTTGAGTACCAAACGAACTCCAAATGATCCGAACTTGACAGCGGTTCACCGGTGCTATACCAAGGCCGCTTGACAAACCTCGTCCATTCCGAGAACGCTTAACACCCGCACACGAAAAGAGGTAAAAGGGAGCGCCGGGAGACATAGGAGTGCCGGATTGCAAAACGGACAACGGGGAAAATGCTCGGATGCAAGAGACGAACACGTATGCAAAATGAAATGCACATGATGACATGATATGAAATGCAGATGATGACATGGCAAAGTGCAACACGCAAGCAGATGACATGGCAACGACGGCGAATAACTGACGGACACCTGGCGCATCGAATCCGGGGCGTTACAACACTCCTCCACTAACAAGAGATCTCCTCCCGAGATCTTAGGACCGAGACGGAAGGGAAAAGGATGAGGTGAAACAAGAACTCAAAGAAGAAGCAAGGAATCGAGAGCACTCGAGAAGAAAAGAGCAATGACGAGAATGACGAGAATCAAAAGCTCACTGAAACAGATAGGCTATGAAACAACTCTGGTTAGAACGAGATAAGAAACGAATAAGACTGAAAGGATTTAGGCAGCACACCGGTTGAAAATGGAAGGATTAGAACATGAACTTCACAAGATGGGATGAAACTTGACGAGATGAACAACACAATGCCTCCGGAAGAATTGAAAGAATTGAATGAAAAGAATTTCGAATGATTGAATGGAGTTGTTGAGAAAATCAACAACGAAAGAATAAGCTTTATGTGGACTTATGGAAAACATCTCAAAATTATAAGTTGATCGCCGACCACAAGTGGAAAAGATTAAATAGCTGAGAATGGCGAAAAATGCAAAACTTCACTTCAGAAGAAGATGAAGAATTATTTGCTCTTCAAGACGCGAGAATAAAAGATACTTGAACTCCACCAACAAAATCTTGATGAGCTCTTGAAGAAATGAATTAAATCATGAAGAACCACCATGAAAAACTCCGGTAACAAAAGATGATGAGATAAAATTGAAGGATGAAAGAATAAGATGAGCCTTATGATGATTTAGATGGAGGTTCCGACGAAAAGGCTGAGGAAATTGACTCCGGAAAAGAAAACACTTGGAACTCGAATATATTCCTCAAGAACAAACTCCAAAGAAAAGATCAATCACTTGGATGAAATAAGAATAAGATTTATTGTATGCTTATCCTTCATCAAATTAAATTGATGACCAACAATGGATTTTGCATACCACTTATTCTTCTTGAAAAAGGATTGAGAAGGTATAGCACAAAACTTGAGAAGGTCTTCATGAACCACCGGTAGGATTGGAAAGAATGAATGAATTAATATGATCTTCAAAGAAAAGAATCTTGAACGAACACCGTAAGAATTCGAAAATGACTGATGAAAGGAAAAGAATCACCGGGAAGAATTAGAGAAGCACGGAGATACTTGAGGGAATTAAAATGCAAGAGAACAAAGAGATCGCGAATTGATAGAAGAATACTTGAATGAAGCACCGGAAGAATATTGAGACGAACGAAGGGGCACGGATATAGAATAATTAGGGAATGAATCTGAAAACTTGGAACGAAGCAATATTCTGAAAAGATGGCCTCCGGATGATCGAGACGGGAAAACAACTCCTGAAATACTCCGGATGGATGAAAAGAATTTGCATGACTCGAAACAACTAGATAGGATAACATCGAGCTAGCACCATGAATCTCCGGGAGAACGGACAATATTTAGAGGAAAAACTCTTCTTCGGTCTTCAAATGATGACGAGAAACACCACCAAAATAACTGAGGTACTCCGGTAGAATGAAAAGCAAAGAGGTTGAGTCAACAATGAAATGATTTGAAATTGATCTTGGAAAGGCGTCTGACTGATGAAATTCATTCTTACGTCACACTTGCAAAGAATTGAGAATAACTCCGGGGAAATAGAAAAGTCAGGTAAGATCCTGGGAAAAGACCTGTGGGTTAGGGCCCACTAAAAGAAAACACCGTTGGAAAGGGATGATGAACAGATAGATGATGCACCGGAACAATTGAAATATTTAAATGAGGTGACAACCTCGAATTAATTGGAAACACAGACGAATCTCTTGAGATGTCTTGCACACTCCGGAAGGATAAACTGGCGAGAGACGAATGAGCAAGGAAAACGCTTCGAAGGAAAAGAATATGATTAACCCGAAAAAACTTGAATTGAGTGCACCGGAAAAGAAAGAGATGAAGAATGACGAACGAGACGAGAATTCACCGGTTGAAATAATTGAGGGAAGACTCCACACGAATGAAATTGATGCTCGAAACAGACTCAGACTCCGGGAAGAAAAAGGGTGGGAGGGCGGGAAAACAAAGACAACTTGGAAGGGAAATCGATTTAATATCTTGAAGAGAAAACACCGTTGAAAACATTGAGGAGAGAAAGCAAAACTTCGCACGAGTAGAATGGATACTGACACGGACTCGTTCCGAGAAGAAGAACAGGGAGGGCGGGTGGGAAAAACAAGGACAACTTCGGACAAGGAAAAACAACGACGTCAGAGGAAGAACTGAGGATTGAACTCAAAGATGAAGAGGGTCGAATCGACTTGACGAGAAATGCACCGGATGAAAAGAGCTGAGGAACCAACGATCGGAAAACCAACTGCGTGATCCTAACGAAAAAATTTGAACGGGAAGAGGAGTAATTCAAAACACCTACGTCAAGATTCCTCACCAGAGCGACGAAGAGACCGAGGAGTAAAAAGAATTCCTACTCTCGATATAACTAGACTCGAAAACAGTTTTATTCTAGACTCAACTGCGCCAAACTACACGATCAATCAAGGGGCTCTTAGGGTCGGTCGAGGCTCGATACCAACTTGTCACGCCTAATATGCGACCCTATCCAAAGGATCTCGACGGTCCCACCAAGGATAGACCCGATATTGAAACGCTTTTGCAAGGTGGATATCATTACATCAACATTACATAATACATAGGGATACATGCATAAGGCACAAAAGCCACAAGAATACAACAACATCATATACAAGATCAACATCCGACTACGGATGAAACATAAACAAAAGCTCAAACGACATCCACCTGCTAGCCCAGGCTGCCGACCGAACCTATCCCCGATCAAGAAGAAGCGTAAGAAGAACTCCAACAAGCAAACATCGCTCTCACGTCATGAACATCGCAAACCTGTACCTGCAACTGGTGGTGTAGTAATCTGTGAGCCACGAGGACTCAGCAATCCCATTACCATGGGTATCAAGACTAGCAAAGCTTAAAGGGAAAGGAAGGGGTAAAGTGGTGAGGCTGCAGCAGCGACTAAGCATATATGGAGGCTAACATACGCAAAAGAGAGCGAGAAGAGAAACAAAGGAACGGTCGTCAACTAGTAATGATCAAGAAGTGATCCTGAACTCCTACTTACGTCAGACATAACCCAGAAACCGTGTTCTCCTCTCGATCAACCCCGAAAAGAGACACTCACGGTTACGCACACGGTTGGTGTATTTTAGTTGAGATCAACTTCGGTTTTCTACAACCGACATTAACAAATTCCCATCTGCCACATAACCGCGGCACGGCTTTCAAAGTTCAAACACTGCAGGGTGTCCCAACTTAGCCCATGATAAGCTCTCGCGATCAACGAAGAATAGACCTTCTCCCGGAAGACCCGATCAGTCTCGAATCCGGCCACAAGACATTTCACAGAATAAAACAAGACCAGCAAAGCCGCCCGATGCGCCGACAATCCCGATAGGAGCTGCACATATCTCGCTCGAGGCAACACCGGATGAGACATCCTACGAGTAAAACCAAACCTCGAGTTGCCACGAGGGGCCCCAGATCTACTGGTTCGGGCCAGCACTTAGAGAAGCACTGGTCCGGGGGGGGCTAAGTAAAGATGACCCTTGGGTTAATTACTCCCGAGGGAAATATAGGTGGTGGTGAGGCAAATGGTAAAACCAATGTTGGGCCTTGCTGGAAAAGTCTTATTCAAAGCGAACTATCAAGGGGGTCCCATAAATCACCCGACCGCGTTAGGGACGCAAAATCCGGGAACATAATACCGATATGACGGAAACTAGGGCGGCAAGAGTGGAACAAAACACCAGGCATAAGGCCGAGCCTTCCACCCTTTACCAAGTATATAGATGCATTAATTAAATAAGATATATTGTGGTATCCCCACAAGTAAACATGTTCCAACAAGGAACAACATCTCCATGTTCCAAAAGGAACAAACTTCATCTGCACCTGCAACTAACAACGCTATAAGAGGGGCTGAGCAAAGCGGTAACATAGCCAAACAACGGTTTGCTAGGAAGGGTGCAAAAGGTTAGAGGCTGACATGGCAATTTGGGATGGCTTGATAAACAGGTAATAGGTAGCGCAGCATAGCGAAAGAACGAGGCAACTAGCATAGCAATGATAGTAGTGAGATCCAGGGTAGCGGTCATCTTGCCTAAAATCCCGCAAGGAAGAAGAACGAGTCCATGAAGAAGATGAACGAGTCCATGAAGAAGATGAACGGATAAATCCGAACCAAGCGCAGACGAACGAATCCTCACGATCGCAACGCAACAGGAACTAACAAGAAGAAGCACACGACATAGTAAACACACCACACATGAACAAGACATGATGCACAACCAAGCATGATGCATGACAAGGCTACATGAAGCTACTCATGGCAAGAGATGATGCAAACAAGAGCAACACATCAAGGCAAGTTTAAATGAGGCCGAGAACAACATATAACAATTCCGTAAGTCCTCATATGCAAATTTCGAAATTGGTCCAGATCTGAATAAACCTTATGTTAAAGTTGTTAAACAGAAAGTTAAGATGCACCACGATGATCTACACGAAATTCTAGTCAAGTTACATATAAAGTTCATTAGATTCGGAGCTACGCCTAGAAGATATGAGCAAAATAAGATAAACATGGCATTGATGCAAAATGCATACAAACGTCAAGAAAAACTCCTCAAAACAAGGATCCAACATGATAATATGAAACTACATGCAAAATCAAGCAAGTTTCATATAGAGCACACTCAAAACGGAGCAACGGTTCAACACATACACATGAAACAAGTTTAAAGGACAAGCTGTCCAAAACAGCATCTAGGCATATTGCAAGCATCAAAACAACATGCTACAGGACCTCAACATGAAAACAAAAGGCATGGGCATGATGTACAGGTAAAGCATTACAAAACATGAACACTTAGCTACCTCCAGAAACAACTAGAACATGCTCAAAATGACATGGCAAGATTGCAAGTAATAACAGTTTCAGGCATTGGCAGAAATAACATCAGATTGCAATGTTTAGAGCTATGAAACAACATGTTACAGGAACTTATCATGGCAAACAAAGGCATGGCATGAATCTACTAATTACATAGAACAAAAGTCCTTTAGTGACCATGAGCCAAAAAGGATCAGAAAATATAGTAACACCCATGTCAATATTGAAAGTTTCGTTAACAGATTCAGCAACATGGCATGTCAAAAACTGGTAACAAGTAGGCATGTTTACAAGCTCAATGCACTCACTACAGAGCCTTAAATTATAACCTAAGCATACATACATCAAGAAGACATGGCATAGAAGACATACATGGCAAGAACAATAACATAGCATACACGGATCAACTACAACAACCTTGGCAAAATTGAATAACATGTAAACAATCTGCCAGGAAACATTTGATAGCAAAAGTAGAGCTCGATTGACTCAAGCTATGGCACTCCATAATTGCAAACAAGGGTATGGATGGATAGAGCAAGACATGCTTTACAAAACATCCTTACTGAAGTATCTCAAAATATGCATGGATCTCTTGGTAGCATCAAGTTAACATGGCATCAAAATATCAGCAAAACAGGGCTGAAAACAACAACATCAGGACACCTAGTTTGCATGCTTGTGCTAGTCACCACATTGATCACAAAAATACATGGCATACACCCCTGGAAAGATGGCATGGCATATTAGAAAACACATGTAGGACTCAAGTCCATAGGATGCACACGTCAATCATGGCAAAATGACAAAGTGCATGTTCTGATAAAATCAGAAACTAACATCACATAGCACTCTTCTAACAGCATTTCGGGCAACAAGATGAGCTCAAATGAAAATGATGCAATGAGATGAAATGATCTACTCTTCTAGGCGAACATCTTGACATATTACACGCGCAAAACGGAGCAACGATGACAGAGATATGATGAAATGAAAATGGAACAAAATTACTGCAGATTTCGGGACTTGATGAATTTATACCTCTCGAAAAGTCAACGGACGGAGGCGCGGGACGAGGAGATCCGGTCGCGGGCGTGGGCGTTGGATCTAGTCCCGTGGATCTGGTCCAGCAGGATGGATCCGGCCGAGTGGAACTCCGCGAGCCACTCCGCGAGGCGACGCCAGCGGGCCGGCGGCCGGAGGAGGAGGCGACGGGCGGCGTGGGAGAGGCCGGGAGGCGCTGGATGGCGCGCCTCCGGCGGCGGGTCGGCGCTGCACGCCGCTGGAGGCGGACGGCGGGCTTGGCGAGGCGCTGGCGCGCTGGCGCTGGGCGGCGCCGCCGGAGGCGGAGATGGTTGCGGGCGGCGCGACTTTTCGGGCGCGCAAGGCGGCGACGACGGGCGGCGGGCTCGGCGCCGCAGAAGCTGGGCGGAGTCGGGCGGCGCCGGGGTCCTCCGGCGAGGCGGCGGCGGCCGGGCGGGAGGCCGGTTGCTGAGGCGGCGCGCTTGCGGGGCGGCGGCGGCGCACGGGTTTCGTGGCTCTGGCGGCGGATGCCTCGGGCCCGGCGGGTCCGAGACGGGCCTCGAGGGCCGGGCGGTGGGACGGCGGCGGGACAGGTGGCGGCCCGTGGTTGGCTGCGGCGGCGAGGCGATATGTCCGGCGAGGGAGCAGACGCGTCCGGTGGCGGCGAGGCGCATTTTAGGGTTTCGACTGAGATTTGATCCGCGAATTTCGGGGAAGAGGCATATATATAGGTAGAGGGAGCTAGGAGAGTCCAAATGAGGTGCGGTTTTCGGCCACGCGATCGTGATCGAACGACCGAGAACATGGAGGGGAGTTAGGTGGGTTTTGGGCCACTTAGAAAGGGGAGTTGGGCTGCAACAAAAGAGGCCTTTGCGGTTACCCGGTTAACCGTTGGAGTACCAAATGAACTCCAAATGATCCGAAATTTGACAGGCGGTCTACCGGTGCTATACCAAGGCCGCTTGACAAACCTCAGTCCATTCCGAGAATGTTTAACACCCGCACACGAAAAGAGGTAAAAGGGAGCGCCGGGAGACATAGGATTGCCGGATTGCAAAACGGACAACGGGGAAAATGCTCGGATGCAAGAGACGAACACATATGCAAAATGAAATGCACATGATGACATGATATGAAATGCACATGATGACATGGCAAAGTGCAACACGCAAGCAGATGACATGGCAACGACGGCGAATAACTGACGGACACCTGGCGCATCGAATCCGGGGCGTTACATGCGTGAAGTGGTGGGTTAGATGCTACGCGGTGCGGTGAGTATGTTAGACACCGAGGGGTCGGTGGATGGCCGGGAGCACGTCGGCGACGAGCTCCGTGGCGGTGCGTGCGGGTGAGCTCCGTGCGGTCGCTACGAGGTTCGGGAGCGAGAAATGAAAGGAGGGGGAGGTAGCTAGGCTCACGGAGAACTCGAGGAGGCAACCGGTGCGGTCGGGGACGGGCTGGTGCGGCGGCGACGTCGAAGGGGATCTCCGGCGACGGCGGAGTCGGGCGAGGTCGGTGCAGAGGACTCGGGCCACGCGAGCGCTCGGGGCTCGGCTAGCTCGAGGAAGAGGAGGGCGCCGGAGCTCCTAGACACGACGGGATGGCGCAAGGACGACGGAGAGCGCGACTACGGCGACGGTGCGGCTGCGGTGGCGTCGGCCATGGCATGGGAGAGCGAGGGGGAGGAGCTGGGGAGGAGGAGAGGTGTCTCGAGGGTTCGGGGAGAGAGTGAGCGTGCCAAGGCCGGCAGCTCGGTGAGGGAAGCGGCGAGGCGGCGGCCAGCTGCGTGAGCACGATGCTGTGCTCGCCATCGAAAGCACTGCCTGCCTGCCTCGCCAAGCTAAGCAGCTCACGGGCGCGTAGCTGGGCTGGGCCAGCAGTGGGCCGCTGGGTGGCGCCTGTAAGTTTTTCCATTTCTGTTTTCTTTTTCTATTTTCTCAGAACTTTGTGGACTTTCTAAAATACTTAAGCAACTCCAAAATTCACCAAACTGCACCTGGTCCTTAGTTGGAATATTTCCAAAGATGGAACATTTTAGTTTAGATTATTTGGGCATTTGAAATATTTTATATAATTTAAATGCCCAAACTCAAATACTTATGATTTAATTCAAAACCTTAGGATGTCCTAGAAAATTGTGCACCACTTTTGGCAGAGGCTCTGAACCAAAGCAAAGGTGACGAGCATTTTAGAAGGGCATTTCAGGTTCATTGAAAATAATTTTAGTAAGCCCTAGTTGGATTCAAAGGGGGTTCTGGGGGTTCTGTCTTCCCCATTTCAAATTTCTGATGAAAGTTAAACATGATGCAACACACTAATGCATGGACTAGCTAGGATGTGACACTGTGTTCCAAAGGTTAGCACAATATGTTTTGAAAAGGTTGCTAGTGAACTGCGAGCCATTGTTGGTGATTATGCGATTAGGGACTCCAAATTGGCTCACGAGGCCCTTAATGAAATTGACTGCCGAGCCGCCTGGGATGGTGCGGACTGCCTCCACCTCCGCCCATTTGGTGAACTTGTCGATGGCGATGTAGAGGTAACGGTAGCCCCGGGGCGCTCGACGGAATGGGCCCAAGATGTCCAGCCCCAGACCGTGAACGGCCATGAGAGCGGGATGGTCTGGAGACGCTGAGCGAGCTAGTGGATATGCTTGGCATGGAATTGGCAAGCTTCACACAATCTCACCAGCTCGGTAGCGTCGTTGAGAGCCATGGGCCAGTAGAACCCGCTGCAGAACGCCTTGCCCACGAGGGTGCGTAACGAAGAGTGATGCCCGCAGTCCCCGCCGTGTATGTCGGTCAACAGCTCGTATCCTTGCTCCCTGGAGATGCACCGCAAAGAGACATCGTTTGGCCACTTCCGATAGAGCTCACCGTCCTGAATGTAGTAGGCAGTGGCATGGCGAGCCACACGCTCCGCGTCTTTCTCCTTCTCTGGCAGGGTCCCCTAAAGCAGGTATGCCTTGAACTCCTAGGTCCAGCACCCCTCCTGAGGCTCAAGCGCGAGGAGTAGACGTGCTCCCTAAGGTTGGGCCGCAGGCAGGGGCTCCTGAGAGGGGTGCTGGGGGGAGCTCCTCCTGCGGTGATGTTGGTTCCGCAGCAGGAGGGGCCGCCGACGGCTTGAAGAGCTGCTCCTCAAAGATGCCAGGCTCATGTGGCAGGCGCTGGGACGCCCTCTTGGCGATGTCATCTGCTTCCTTGTTTGTGCCGCGTGGCACGTGCTGTAGTTCCAGGCCCGAAAATTGTTTCTTAATTTTTTGTACCTCCGCAAGGTATGCCTCCATGTGTTCGTCCTTCGGCTCGTATACTTTGTTGGAGAAGTTGATGAGGAGCTGGGAGTCGCCCTTGATGGTGAGGCATTTCACTCCCAAGGCTGCCGCAGCCTTGAGACCGGCGATCAGGCCTTCGTACTCTGCGATGTTGCTCGAGACCTTCTCGCCCTGCTGGAAGCAGAGCTGCACTGCGTAGTAGAGCTTGTCCTGGGTGGGCGAGATGAGCACGGCTCCAGCCCCCCGCGCCCAAACGCGCGAATGCGCCGTTGAAGTACATGACCCAGTCGTCGGGTGCCTCGCTTCCTGGCGAGAGGGGTCGATCCTGGCCCGTTCTTGAGCCCCCGGCGTCGGTCCACTCCGTCACGAAGTCGGCGAGTGTTGCACCCTTTATGACTCTGGTGGTGCTGAACTCCAACTGAAACGCCTGCAGCTCGATGTTCCATTCAGCGACCCTCCCTGCCGCATTGGGGCTCCTGAGCACTCTCTCCAGTGGGTAAGCTGAGACAACTTTGATGGGGTTGCCTTGGAAGTTGTGACACAACTTGCACGAGGCGACGAGAAGTGCAAGCAAGAGCTTTAGCAACATGGGGTAGCGTGCCCGTGCATCATGCAACACCGTGCTGGCGAAGTACACAGGGTGCTCGACAAGGGCGGAAGTGTTGATTGCATCTTGCACCTCCTGAGGCCCAGTGGCTTCAGGAGCCTGGTCGCTTGTTGGGCCAGCCGGGACCTTAGGAGCACCATCTTGAGGGGCTTGGTCATCTGTTGGGGTAGCCAAAACCTCAGGAGCGCCGTCCTGAAGTCCATGCTTCAACCGGTTGTGGGGTGCTGCTTCGTGAGCCCCCGGCCGGGCGCTCCTCCCGGACCGCCACCAGCACTGCGCTGGCCAAGTGAGGTGCAACGGCTAGGTAGAGCACCAGGGGCTCTAGGGGGCATGGTGCTACCATCACCAGCGGGCTGGTGAGGTACTTCTTGAGGTCTTGGAACGCCGCGTCAGCCTCCGGAGTCCACTCGAATGGTCCTTTCTTTTTCATCAGCTTGAAGAATGGGAGGGCGCCCTCTCCCAGCCTAGAGATGAAGCATCCGAGAGAGGTGACACAGCCTGCCAGCTTCTGCATCTCCTCGAGGGTTTGTGGTGGGCTCATCCTTTCTATGGCCTTGACCTTCTCTGGGTTGGCCTCGATCCCCTGTGTGACACTAGAAAGCCCAGCAGCTTGCTAGAAGGGACTCCAAACACACACTTTTCTGGATTGAGCCGCAGGTCCACCTTGCGCAGGCTGGCGAAGGTCTTCAATAAGGGTCCTTGCCTCCCGAGATTTTACCACTATGTCGTCGACGTAGGCCTCAACGTTCCTCCTGAGCTGCTGGCCTAGGGCGATGTGCATCAGTCACTGGAAAGTTGCTCTAGCATTGCGCAACCCACACGACATGTAGGTGTAGTAGTACACCCCGCACGGAGTCAGGAAAGCCTTCTTCTCGACATCCTGCACCGCCATCTTGATTTGGTGAAAGCCCTAGAAGGCGTCCAGAAAGCACAGCAGGTCACACTCGGCGGTGGAGTCGACGATCTGGTCGATGCGCGAAAGCGGAAAGGGGTCTTGAGGGCAAGCTTTGTTGTGGTTGGTGAAATCGATGCACATGCGCTCTTTCCCGCCTTTCTTGGGGACAATAACCGGTTCACCAGCCATTCCGGGTACCGCACCTCCCGAATCACTCCAGCCTCTTGTAACGTGCGGGTCTCTTGGACGATGAATGAACGCTTCTCTGTGAACTGCCGACGCGCTCTCTGCTTCACCGGGCATACGTTAGGGCACACCCTCAGATGATGCTCGATTATCCCCCTCGGGATTCCGACCAGATCCTTAGGCTCCCATGCGAACACATTCTTGTTCTTGCGCAAGAAGCTGACCAACGCCTCCGCTTGATCTAGAGGGAGGCCGGCACCTATGGTGAAGGTGGCGCCCGAGGCCCTGTCTTCATCAACCAGTACCTGCTTCGCCTCGGCGCGATCTTGGGAGAATAGTTGCTTCTTCTTTGCTAGCGCAGCCCCCGGAGCCTCCAGGGCCCCCTTCCTCACTCGGCCGCACAGCTGCTGCGGCCCTAAAGGCAAGCTTGAGGGCCAACAAGGTTTCCTTGGTGTCTCCTGCCATAGTGAGGACACCGCTCTTCCCTGGCATCTTCATGAGATTGTAGGCATGGTGAGTTGCTGCCATGAACTTGGCCAAGGCCGGGCATGCGAGGATGGTGTTGTACGGGAGGCCGAAGCGGGTGATGTCAAAGTCGATAAGCTCGGTGCGGTAGTTGTCCCTGGTGCCGAAGATGACGGGGAGGCGATCTGCCCCAGGGGGCAGGTGGAGCCGTCGACGACTCCTGAGAAAGGCTTGGTGGGGCGAAGCCGGCCATGGGGCACGTGAAGCAAGCCGAAAGCTTCCACAGAGAACACATTGAGGCCTGCTCCACCATCGATGAGGGTCTTGGTGACTGCCACGTTGCAGATGGTGGGGGTGCAGAGCATTGGGAGCGCGCCGGCACCCGCGGTGGCCGCGGGGTGGTCTCTCGAGTCGAAGGTGAGGTCGGCCTTAGGTGTCGCCCAGCCCAGAGGAGCTCCTTGCTGCACGTGGGAGGCACCCACCTGGCGGAAGAACTGCTTGACGTGGCGGTCCAAGGGCGGCACCTGGGAACCGCCGAGGAGGGCTGCGACGGCGTGGGGCGCCGGCGCTGCGAAGCACATGACGCAGAGGTCGCGCAGCTCCTCCCAGGAGGCCACAGAGGATACCGGCAAGCTAAGCAGCCAAGTGCGCGGTGCGCCTGCGAGGGCCATGGGGAGCCAGTTGGCCATGACCTTGTCGTCACCGCCGGCTGCCAACACTGCCTCCTCGTATGCCCAGAGGAAACCTGCCGGATCCGCCGCCCGTCGTATCGGGGCGGTAGCTCCGGCCTAAACTTGGGTGGCCACTGCACCCACCGCAGGGCGGGGGTGAAAGCTCGTAGGCCCTCGGCTCCCCCAAAGCGTGCGTCGATCCGGTCGATGGAGGAGCGTCCGCTATGAGAGCCAGGCAGTGGAGCACAGCGGACGGAGAGGTGGACCTTCGATGCACCCCTACCTGGCGCGCCAAATGTCGGATTTTGGGTTCCACAGACCCTTGAGAGGTTCGAACTCTGGGGTGCGTGCGAAGAACTCAACCTCCCTAGTCTGCCTACTCGCCAATCTCACGGCCTAGCTCGATGAACAGGAAGGAAATGAGACACAACAGTTTACCCAGGTTCGGGCCACCTTGCGGTGTAAAACCGTACTCCTACTTTGTGGTGGATTGGCCTCGTGGGGCTGAGGATGAACTGGTACAGTGGTAGAACAACCTCAGGAGGAGGCGTGTTCTTGGGCTCGAGTGAGCTGGTGAGTGCGAGGATGGAATCGATCCTCCTCCCATGGTGGTGGCTAAGACCTATTTATAGTGGCCTTGGTCCTCTTCCCAAATGAAAGGCCGAAAGGGATCCCACAACGGCCTAATTACAAGGGAGACAACTAGTACATGCTATCCTGACAAAAGTAGTCTTCGCCTGCAAAAGCCTCTGGTCGTGACGCCATGGTGGGCTCAGTGGTGACCTCCATCCTGCCGCCCAGGCGGTGTTGGTCTTGTTGCACCGAAACCTTTGGCTTATTCCTCGGGACTTCGCGCTTGTGCTTGCCTCTTTAGCACCGAAATGGAAACTGGTACACTGCACCCGCCGGCGCCCGCCTGGCCTTGGTCGTCATGGCTCACGTCATCCAAACCTTGCGAGGTGAGGCTTGCATAGACATCTCTGCTCCTCAGGAGCCAGCCTAAGGAGGCTGCTCCTCGTACAGGTCTTGGTGTCGTCCGCTTCGCGAGGCTTGGCCCCTCGCGAGGGTCTTGTGTTGTTGATGCTGAAGCTGGGCCGTACCGGGCCGTCGATGAAGCCACGCCACGTGCCGCAGGCAGGCAAGTCTAGGTACCCCCGTTCCCAGAATGCCGACACCCACCACTGTCAATTTTGGCGCAGAAATGACATTGATTCTTGTTGGACCTTCTTGATCAACTACAAGTAGTCTCTCAAGTACACGTGTGTGCTCAATGACCATACCGTGGTACACATCTTGTGATGTCTTCCTGCCGCACCAGCAACACACATAAATAGTCCGAAGAGTCATGGAGGTGATGTGGAAGGTACTCAACCCATTGATCGACTAAAGACAAAGGTACTCGAGTGCAGTACAGCCACGGAGCAGGCGCTCCATGTCACCGTTTGAGAGGCAGACGGTGACGAGCTCGAGGTGCTTCAGTCGTGGTAGAGTAAGAGCGGGCACATCATTAAGGGGGGATGGCAGTTCCTGAACTTGGCGACGCGCAGCGTGGGCGCGAGGCGGAGCGCGGACGTTGGCAGCGAGCACATATGCCCATCATCAAAAGTGAGCTCCTCGAGCTGATCTAGGGCGGGGGACCAGAACCAGTTGTCAAGCTTGGCTCGGCCCTTGCTGTTGGAATGAAACTTGCCCATTCTAAGGCCTCTGGTTGGGCCAAGGTGACTGCCGAGGATCTTGGAGTCGCGTCCAATCTTTTGCGATAGCCATGGCAGAGCTCATGGGTGTCGATGAGGTCGAAAGGGCTGGAGTTCCATAGGGGGCGCCGCCGCCGGGAAAGGACGGTTGTCCGTGCCCCATATTTAATTGGGAGGAGGGAGATGATGACTATCAACATATCATCGGGGAGGCTGCTGATGAAGTCTAGGTCTGCTGGAGTCACTTGCGTTTCTAGCTTGCCCCACCTCTATGACACCCCAAAAATTTTAACCTTGTTTTGTTAATTAAAATCTTGCCAGGAAATTTTAACTTTCCTTTTTCTTGGTTTTTCTTGATTTCAGGACCATTCTTTTCTTGGTTATCTTGGGGTTGTTCCCTAAGATGAAAACCTTTCACTTATGATATTGGACTTGTTTACCCTCTCAAGAAAATCTTTTCTTTTATCAGAAGAATTGATTATATAATATTCTTCCCGATCCTTATTTTCTTGAAAAAATGGTTTCCCATAGTTTTATGGCCCCATTTGTACTACAACCCTTTTATAAATTCATTAAAAAATCCCACCAAAATTTGGAGATGCCATATGGAGTATTTGAACCACTTTTGTGCAAAAATATCATCTGCCCATTGAATATTTTGAGCTCTACACCATATTTTCAAATCTGGTCCAGAGAGCATTTTTACACTATAACCTATTCAAATATTTCTTTAAAACTTCTACCAAAAATTATGGGATATTAGTAGGAGCATAGTATTCAACTTTATGCAATAACCTAATGATGTTCTTTGGAAAAACTGAGTGAATCATCCTCTTTTCCATTCTGGTCCAACTTGAGGTTTTGTTCAGCAACCACCTTTTTAGTTGCTCCTTGATCCCTGATTCCTTTTTCTACTGATAGTCCCCCTTACCAAACCCTTAAATCCAGGAGAGTGGACCCATTGGATGATTCTAAGTGCTTGCAACAATGCCATTTGCTTTCTATCCAGAATTGAAGTTTTGCAAAACTTGCACTAGCAAGTTTGTGCTTTGGTCAAACCAACCTTACCACCCTCTCTTTCATCTAAAGAGACCCCACTCTGGAAGCTTTGGTCACTCCAAGAAATGCCTAAGTGCCCTTGGCATTTTGTCAAACACCTTATGGGCATGATCTGTTTTGGCATGAGTTTTTGTTTACACAATGATCTTGCTTCCCTGGCCTAACCACCATGTCCAATAGACTTCTAGCTTCTCCTAACCTAGGTCTCGCTGATTGCCACCTCACCCGAGACCTCTAGCACGCCATGGCATTTCGTCGAACACGCCCTGCAGCAGTGTTCGGGCGCGAGCAGAGCGCGCTTATTGCACGCAAGCCGCTCCGAGCCGACGCTGTCGCACCTGGTTTGCCACCGCCATGGAGCCACACCACTCACTAACCTTCTCCTCGCATCACGCCAAGCAGCCTCGGCGCCTCTACAACACCGCCGTCCAGAGCCCTTGGAGGCACGCCGGCGCCCACAGCTGCTCGCCAGGTCGGTGCCGCCCAAGCCGCCAGCCGCCACCTGCCCCGAACAGCGAACTCATCCACAAGCTTGTCCTATAGCACACGTCGCCGCCACGTCGCCCAAGCTACAGAAAGACGGTCGTCGGCGACCTTATCCACGGCCGCCGCTGAACTGCCTTGGCTCGCCTATTTAAGGAAGCCCCGAGCCCGTCCCCGCACGCAGGCAACCTCATGCCACCCCAATGGCGCTTCCCTAGCTCGCAATCGACCCGGGGAGGTCTTCGTCCCCATCTCCGGCAACTCCTGCCGCCGCCACAGCCCCGGTCATTCCGGTGCCACCAGGACCTCCCCCTCTCCACTCTCTCCACCAGAAGCTCTCTCTTCCTCCCGTGAACCCTTTCCCCTGCTAGATTTTGATCAGGAACCACCGCAGCCCCAAAACCACTTTGCTCCCGAGTTCCCGTCCGCCGCGAAGCTCACCGCCGGAAGCTCTGTCCACCCCAGAGACCATATCCACCACCGGGGTGACCGTCTTGATCCCCTGAGCCCGCAGATGGCCTCCATTTTCCGAACGGTGCCGTCATTCGCCGGCGAGCCTCGCCGAGTCCGCCTGCTTCGCCGAGGAGGCGACGCGCGCGTGGACTGGTCAAACCTGACCAGTGGGCCAGGCGGGTCCACTGTTAGTGACCTAGTACCGATCCACGCTGGATAAGCGGAAGCGTACTTCCCGAATACGCTTTCGATGTGTATGTGTTTATTCGAATCATTTTCTTTTTTTGTTTTAATTTAAATAACAGATTTTGATCAAAACTTTGAAAGGCTGTAACTTTTTAAATACAACTCCAAATGAGTTGATTCTTTTTCCTACCTCTCTCAAATTTAATCTAGTTTATTTTAAGATTTATTTGAAAAAAATTTAGACAACTTTCTTGTGCTGTTTTTAAAGTATGTGTTGTTTGAATATTTTTGAAAATAGGACTTTTGGAGAGAAGCAAACTTTCAAAAGTTTTGGAGTGCACCCTGCCTTTCCACATATTAAAGGCAAGCATTCTAAACCTGGCATAATACTTTGGTGTGTTCGTTGACACGTTTATAACACCAGATCATTTCGAAGAGCTCGTTATTTCATGTGATATGATCATTTGCATGGATGCATATTAGTGATCTCCTTGTTGTTGGAAATGAATATACTTGTGATGGTAACCATTATCATGTGCCTTGCATGCATGCCGGAAGAATCCGGGAAAGCCTTTGCCTTGAGTAGGCGTGAGCTTGTCGCCGGTCCACGTCGGGACGGTTATGTCCGGTATGGCATGGTAAGGTATAGTGAGTGGTGACTTTGTTGGTTGAAATATATTCGTTATGCTAATCATGTAGGGAATACTTAAACCTCCTGAGTCGACCATAGATTGAGTCTTGTTCCAGTAACCCCCATACTTGTTTCGTACTACCACTTGTCTCTACAACATGTAGGGTACGGTTCAGTAAGTCGTTAACCCCTTTCGAGCACACACCGTACAAAGAGGCCATGGTGGAAGATACCGGTTGTAGCTGGTAGGCAGGCCACCTGGTCCGGGGGCATGGGTGTTTCCGGTTGAGACCGAGAGGGGAGGCCACCCCTTAGAGCGCGCGATATAAATTTGATCCCATGCTACGCGAGGTTGTAGCCTCCCCACTTAGAGTTTTGCTTGACAGGTGTCATGGGTGATTGCAGACACGGGTAAGTTGAGCTGGTGTGTGCAAGTCAGGTGTGTTCTCAATTGAAAGACCGTAGACGGAATTAGTCCCGATGGACTAAAGAAATCCGTTACTCGTGGGTAAAGAGTACATCCTCTGCAGAGATTAAACCTATTCGAATAGCCGTGTCCTAGGTTAAGGATTTTAGTCTAGGATGGGTCAACTGTCGGTCTTAGTGTCGGTCTTCGGAGGAGAAACTGTTAAACCAGAACTGGGATCGCGACTTGAGACTTGTAATAATTATGATTATTATTTTTGTTATGGACTAACCCGTTATATTATTTGAATTATCGAGTATCCCTGGGATGGTTCTACCTCCTGGATATTCACTGTGATTTTTTTTATAAGCCCTTTATGTGGTGTCGCCGACGCCTCGATCGTGGCATGCTTGTTATTTATTTTATAAGCCCTTTATGTGGTGTCGCTAGACGCCTCGATCGTGGCATGCTTAAGCCCTTTATGTGGTGTCGCCGACGCCTCGATCGTGGCATGCTTAAGCCTTTTATGTGGTGTCGCCGACGCCTCGATCGTGGCATGCTATTTATTTTATAAGCCCTTTATGTGGTGTCGCCGACGCCTCGATCGTGGCATGCTTGTTATTTATTTTATAAGCCCTTTATGTGGTGTCGCCGACGCCTCGACCGCGGTAATCGCTTGTTATTTATTTACCTTATAAGCCCTTTATGTGGTGTCGCCGACGCCTCGATCGTGGCATTGTTTGTTTTTATTTTCTTTTATAAGCCCTTTATGTGGTGTTGCTGAGACGCCCGACTGTGGCATGCTTGTTACTTATTTTACTTTATGAGCCCTTTATGTGGTGTCACGAGACGCCTGATCGAGGCATGCTTGTTATTTACCATCAATTCGAGACGCCGCCTGCACATCCGAATGGTGCATTTTATTCCTACCGTTATTACATATTCGTTGTTACATATTAATAATCTGCTTGCATGCATCAAGGATCTTATTTATTTTATGACCGACGCTAGATCATAGAATATTCTCAAAGCATAAATTATCGGTTGTTATGTTATACCTGTGTTCATAACGTTTGCGAGTACATTCAAAGTACTCACTAGCTTGTCCCTGGCTATTGTCTTGGCCAGATTTCCTGCTTGGAGAGGAGCGCTATGCACGACAGCCCCGAAACTAAGCAACAGTGATAGCAGCCTCACAAGATAGGAGTTAACCTGGTCAGCTGTTCCCGTGGGAAATGGAGTCCCATAGACACTGATGATCCCCAAACCGCTTCCGCCATCCACCACTAGAGACCATTTGTTGTACTCTCAGGCCAGAATGGTCTTGTACCACATATGTTGTATTTTTCTTGGAATATTTTTGTATCAAGTTGGTGCCTCATCAGCTAACAGTAATCCTGGGGCTGGTGAGCATGACGGCCATTTTCTGGAATTTAATGCCCGGAAAACCGGTCGGTACAACCTCCGCTTGTTGGCAGCCCCATTCTCCACCTCTGGAGTCTTCTTGTCAGCGACGCTTTCTGATAGAAATGGGAGTACAGGGGATATTTAGATAAAACAGGGCAATAGAAAAGTGTATTGGTAACTAGAAGAGTAGGAATATAGTAAGAAAAGGAATAACAATTGGTTGCTTAAATACTACACAATTCATTTGATATTCCTAGGTAAGTCTGGACGGATGATATCGTTGGGGAAGTGAGCATATATCTCATGACCAGGCCCTTTTATGTGCAGTGCAATTCTAGTGCCAGCTTCAGTTCATAAAACTTAGAAATTTCTTTCCAAAAGCCAGTGCCAAAATATGGTCACCACGTTCATCAAGTCTTACAGTAGCAATGATTGTAAATCCATGGTTTGTGTGCAGTATGACATCCCTGCGGTCTTGATTTATGTAAAGGGAAAGATTGTGCACTACAAATTATGTTGCATAGCAAGGGACGCGCTGCAAAAAATGGTAGGATTGTTAAAGAAAATATGGTAACATGCAAATATGGGCCCAAATTGAAAGAACAAGACAACAAATAAATCAAGGACAAAAATCTATAATTAAACAGATAGGGTAAACATGATGTCATGGAAATATGAGAGTAATCGAAAGAACAATACATCATTAATTTGCTTAATATAGAAAGAAGAGGGAAAAATCCCCTTTGACGTATATGGTGCATGTGGCACCTTTTATCCAAATGTAGCAATATATAGAATATGTTCAGGAAAGTAGGCCATGCTAGCCAGTTTAGGGTGAGATTGAACATACCGCGCGCATCCTCAAGTCATCTGGTACGGTGAGATGGAATGTCTAGCGGAGGCCGCAAGGTCCCGATGTGTCCGCGCACTATACACTCTATGAACGGAAAAACCCCTCAGATCAGCTCGAATAAAAATGAATTCATGGTGATTTCGGCCGGGTGATTAAAGGAGGCAGATGAACTGGGATAAGAGATGAGATAATATCTCATTAAATTAGTTACCTTGTTGTCCATGAGAAATAACCCTCAGTACGGAAAGATTCCCCAACCGAGCGGAGCTGGGTCGACCTTGAGCAGCGTCGAGAAAGTCGATGGCAATAGGCGGCGGCAAGGGGAAATGGCGAAATGCGGTGGGGTTTGCCGGCAGCCTGGCGACAGCGGCAGGCGTCGAGCTAAGTGGTTACCACCGTGATAGGCGGTGCATGCATAGAAGTGGAGGAGCTTGTGCAGGTGTGAAATGGGACCGGAGGGAGTGGCGGGCGAGGTGAGGGTTTTTGTGACATGGGGTTGGTGAGGGTTTTCTTTTTTCTTTTTTGAATTGGGTGGTGAGGGTTTTCCGTCCCACAAAGAATTTTGGAGGCGACGGTTTGCTAGAGCCAACCGTGTGTGACTGATGCAACAGGCAAAATGAAAGTCATTGCACATGGTTCTAATTTTTGGGAACCGTGTGTGATTGACGTACTGGTTTATAGGTCCCGTTTGTAATTTTTACCAAATTTTGACCAAATATTTAACTAAGAAATGTTTATGCATGTCACGAAAAATTATATCATTGAACACTGTGCTCAAATACCCATACAATGATATAATTTTTTCTGACATGCACTAACATTTTGTCAGTTAAACCTTTGGTCAAAATTTAACACAAATTACAAAGGGGACCAATAAACCAAGACGGAGGTAGATTCCATCAACCGAACTGATTGCATCCATATCCTACGGTTAGACATAAGTAAACATATATTAAACATACTCAAACATAGATAATAAGCGTACACGTACACAAGCATAGTTCAACCATAAGTACATAGTTCAACCGTCATTAAGCATATTCAAGCGTACATAGTTCGATCCCACATCTCATCTCACATGCCGCACGATCCTGAAGCTTCTCCAGGTACTCGGCGTACGCGCCGTGTGCCACCCTGCGAGAATACTTTTGCTTGAAGGAGCTAACGACCCGTCCTCTTGCATGCGCCAGAACACTTAGATACGCGTCATGAAGCTTGTGGTTGCAAAATGGGCATCGATAGCCGCCGTTCCAGGTCCTAATACACCTGTTATGCTCCACTGGCGTCTTCATCCTCGCAGTCCACATTGTCAGACAACACCTATACAAATAGTAAAATAAATTTGGCATCAAATCAATGTTTACATGCCGTGAAGTAGGATTAGGAATTTATGGCTATTTATTTATACATATCCAGAGATTATGGTTCGATTTTTAAGCACAGTCATCTATGTACAGACAAATCTTGAATAAAATAATGGCACAAACATATGTAGGTCATTCAAAATCAATTGTCAAGTCCTGGCTAGGAATTATTAGCACGAACACTAACCCTAGTCGGATTACTAGCACAAATCATTTGCACAGATGAAACAACTAATCACTTATCACTTGTACCATTCAAACAATCAATACACTACACGGATCTAACGAAACTTACTCAGAGTTAATGGATTGGGAGAACATAACCATAGGATTTCTATTCCAAAAAGGGGGAGGCAGGAGTAACCAGAGAAACCCTATTATCTATTTGACACATAAATGGGTATAGATGACTAACTAGCTGTCTGTCGCCGTCGGAGTCGTCGCTAGAGTGGTCGTCGGAGTCGTCGCCGGGGTCGTCACCAGAGTCGGTGTGGAACTCCGCCTCCGGCAGTGGAAGCTCGATGCCATCGACGATGTCAGGGTGCAGCGATAACTCGCCAGCGGTGACGGCAACCTCTGTATCCATCTCCACGCCGTGCTCCGGTGCTTTAGCAGCCTCGGCGTCGCCACTCCCTCCGATGGGGCGCTTCAACGGCATCCTCATATACTCACGGCTTTGAGGACTGAGAGCGACATCGAGGATGCAAGCGGAGAGAGAGGATGGTGTGTGTGGCGAGGATGGGGGGTGCGGCCGCTCGGGCACACCATTAATATGGAGTAGTCGGAGTAGTGGGAGAGAGGCGGGCTGCGGTCAAACCGATGGCTCGCCTCCCGGTGAGCCTGCGCACTGGACTGCTGGCATGCCTACCAAAGTTTCACACAGCTACTCGCACGCCTCCTGATGACACTGCGCAGCGAGCACACCTCCGTCAATTCACACACCTGCACGCACACCTCCCGGTCTGCCTGCGCGGCGGACTGCTCGCATGCGTCTCGTCAACTCATGCCTCCTCGCACGGCACACGGGTCACGCGGTGGCACATATATTGTTTTTCTATTTGGATGATTAATGTTGCCGCTTTATTACTTAACCGAAGCATGACACGTATCCATAGTTGGTCTAACGCTCATGGTTCGAATAAATAATCCGTTTGGGATATTGGTTCCCTTATTAATAATCTCCCGTTTGTAATTGGATAAAGATTACATCAAAAATGGTCTCAAATTTGACAAAAATGAGTACAATGCCACTTTATATTGGTGTCCATATGACAACACGACAAGTTTCATGAACTTCAAATAAGTTTTGGATGTACTAGAATTGAAAAATCAAGATTCTCATTGTTTGAAATTTGTTGCATGGAGAGTAAACATGCACCCAGTGAGATACATGTGTTTTTGCAATCCATTTAGGTGCACTGTCACGTGTGCATGTAGCTCAAATTTGATTTTTGCACATTATACCCATAGAAAATCAATAAATTAATGTACTAAAATTTCTTAACGATCTCTGTTTTTTTTCGAAATTAAAATGTCCCTCCTTTGGTAACATATGTTTATCGTGGGATAATTAATTTAACATGCATCACAATTGCGGTGGATTCGCGGTGTGTGTGTGTGGGTGTGTGTGTCTGGGGGTGGCGGGTGGCTCGCAGTACACTATGAGTTGTGAGCCACCGTGTGGGTTGGCCGTTTTGTTAGGCAGGTCGGTGCCACATCAAAGTCGTGAATTCGTTATTTAAAACATTACACAACCCTTTCATACATATATGTTTTGGCTACATGCAGTTGATTGTTGTCCTACACGACACTCGATACTTGCGTGTGACGCTTTCTGTGGGCCCGCGAGGTTGTCATCCATCACTTTGACGAACAACCAGCAGTGAGGTTAATTTGACCTGCAAGGTAGAATCTTTTTTGTTTGTGTTATGGTGGTATATAGTACGCGTCGAAGAGGTGGGAGGGGACTAGCATATATACTATACGTACCCATCCGTGCGCAAGTACACCTCACTCAGTGTCGGGACTTTTCGGTTTCTGAGGCACGTGCCACATCAAAACTGTGAAATTGGCTATTCAAACATCACACAACACCTCTTTGGGCCACATGCATGCACGCGGTTGTTGGATTTCGGGTTCCGGCAAAACCCTTGAGGTTCGAACACTGGGGTGCGCATGAAGATTTCCCCTACCAAACCACACCATCACCCTCACCGCGATCTCAAAGGCTAGCTGGAAGAACTCACAACACAAGGGACACAAGATTTATACTGGTTCGGGCCACCGATGTGGTGTAATACCCTACTCCAGTGTGGTGGTGGTGGATTGCCTCTTGGGCTGGCGATGAACAGTACAAGGGCAGAACAGCCTCCTGAGGAGAGGTGTTCTTGTGCTTGGTGAGCTGGTGAAGGTCTCGATCCGTTGGCTCCATTTTCTCCCCCTTCCTACTGTGGTGGCTAGTCCTATTTATAGAGGCCCTGGTCCTCTTCCCAAATAATGAGCGGGAAGGGATTCCACAATGGCCAGTTTGAAGGGAGACAACTAGTACAAGCTATCCTGACAAAAGTAGTCTTCGCCTACCAAAGGCTCTGGTGGTGACGCCGTCTTGGGCTCCACGGTGACCTCCGTCCTGCTGGTCTTGGTCTCATTGCACCAATATGAAACCTTTGCCTGATGCCTCGGTACTCGTCTCCTGCGCTCGCCCCCTTAGCACCAAAGAGGAAGCGAGGACACCGCGCACGCTGGCGCCCGCCTGGCCTTGGTCGTCATGGCTTACATCACGGGAAACCTCGCGAGATACTCCTTTCCTTGATCTCTCCGCCCCTCACGAGCCAGCCTGGTGAGGCCGCCCCTGAGGAGGTCTTGTGCCGTCTGCCTCGCGAGGCTTGGCCCCTCGCGAGGGTTGTCGGTGTCCAAACCAGCGGATCTTGGGTAGGGGGTCCCGAACTGTGCGTCGAAGGTTGATGGTTGCAGGAGACGGGGGACACGATGTTTACCCAAGTTCGGGCCCTCTCTATGGAGGTAATACCCTACTTCCTACTTGACTGATCTTGATGAATATGAGTATTACAAGAGTCGATCTACCACAAGATCGTAATGGCTAAACCCTAGAAGCCTAGCCTGTATGACTATGGTAACGAGTATATCCTTTCCGGACTACACCCTCCGGTTTATATAGACACCGGGGGGATCTAGGGTTACATAGAGTCGGTTACATAGGAAGGAATCTTCATAGTTGATCGCCAAGCTTGCCTTCCACGCCAAGGAGAGTCCTATTTGGACACGGGTACATTCTTTGGCCTTCGTGTCTTCACAACTCATCAGTCCGACCCATGGATAACAGGCCGGACACCCGAGGATCCCTTAGTCCAGGACTCCCTCAAGGGTCTTGAGTGCTTGCTGGTGAAAATGGGCCGTACGGGCCCGCTTGTGGAGCCACGCCATGGGCCACAGGCAGGCAAGTCTGGGGACCCCGCTCCCGTAACGCCGACAAGAGCTCCCCGCCCAAGGCGCTGCCGGACTTGGCTTCGAGGCGAAGCCAAAGGGCAAGTGCGGAGCGACGTGGGCCCCAACAGCCTGCGGCCTTGGTCGACGCGTGGCGATTGATTGGACGTGGACGTCTCTGCTTCCCCATGCTGCCTCGGTAACTGCCCGACTGACAAAAGGCGGGTGTGGGCTATGCTTGTCTTCATTGCTTCCTTTCGCCTTGCTCCAGATCCGCTTTCTCTCCCTTCACTTCCGAAATCTCCAGATCTGCTCCCTTCCCCTTCCAAATCAGCAACCCATGGCGCCCCGAAAGGTCAAGGCCGCTTCGTTGCCGGCTTGGTATGAACCGGCTCAGGACGTGCCCAACGTCTCGGAGAAGAACCTCGCTGCCACGCGCTTGCTGACGGCGGGGGAGAGAAACGAGAGGGGGAAGACCGAGCTCTGGGTTGGCTCCGCCGAGCCGGTGGCCCTGAATAGCACCTTCTACCCCTTCATCATGAGAAGCATCGTCGCGGGGCTGGTTCCCCCTTCTCCGACTTCTTCTATGGGGTTCTTGGCCATTACGGGCTGCAGGCGCTGCATCTTCATCCCAACTCTATTCTCCTTCTGTCGATCTTCGCCTTCTATTGCGAAGCGTATGTCGGCGTGATGCCGTCCGTGGCTCTGTTGCGCCACTTCTTCCTCCGCATCAATGATGGCCGCACCTCCGGGTGCACAATTTCATTGCGGCCGGCAAGGCCAACGCGATCTCAAAGGCTGGGAAGAAGGCAGATAGCTTCAGGAGCAAGTGGGTCATGATGGATGCCAAGTGCGTCCACCCACGCTTGAGGTTGCCGATGGAGATGCCTCAGTCTGACAAGGGGTGGTCCTGCGCAAAGCTCACTGATGACCAGGCGACGTCGGTGCTGGAGAAGATTAACACCGACCTGAAGCCGGGCAACGTGAAGGCGGCGAAGCTAACGGGAGCCACGCTCCTGAGGGAGTTCCTAATGCTGCGGGTGGCTCTGCTTCAGGCGCGCTCGTGCCCCATGTGGATGCTTGGGGGTGAAGAAGACAAGCTTCACCGAGTCCAGCGCCTGCTCGAGGAGGAGCTGATCAGAAGCCGCCTCCTGGTCGGGGACGACCAAGAGTATCCGCCGAGTGCCACCGTTCCCTTGTTCCGTCGCAAGGACGGGGCACAGGTTGTGGCCGCCATGACCTCCTTCGACGAGCGCGACCTGGTGCCACTGGCGCCCCTTGTTGTCCCGGAGGCGACGACGCTGGTTGACGTGTCTTCTGACGGCTCCCGCAAGGGGGAAGAAGAAGAGGAAGACGAAGAGCGCGACACGAAAATGACTCCTGAGGGGATGGGGGAGACCTCCCCCTGAGCAAGGCCGACATCCACCGCACCCTTCCTGACGATGACGGGGCTGATGTCCTCCAGGATAAGGGGGAGCCTCCCGCGGTCCCGACGAGGGGCAGGTCGGCGCTGATCTCCCGAGACACTGCTTCTGCTCCAACGCCGCCTGGAGCCGCTTCCGGCCCATCTATTGTTCCTTCCTCTGCCCCCGGAGTTCGTGCGCCCGCGCCCCAGGTTGGGAGGCTTTCGGTCTTCAAGCATAGAAAGAGGAGGGTAGACTACACCGTGGTGGACCAGTAACTGCGCATGCCTCCTCTTGTTCTTACTTCTGCTGCTTGACCTTGACGCTTCTCCGTCAGGCGATCAGCCGACACCGCGCGAAGAAGAGGAAGGAGGAGGCGGTGGTGACGCCGAGGCCAACCCGCCGCCTCGATGCATCTCCTCCGTGGAGAAGGGCAGCGCTGGCGCCATGTCTCTCTGCTCTCGGCCGCCCTCACGAGGCCCGGGAAGAATCTCGGGAGGAGTCAGCCCCTGTGGCACCACTGGCTCTGAAGGCACCGGTCTCCGGCTCGGTTGCTGAGGTCTCCAAGGCTCAGGATCCCCCAGTCTCCCAAGCCGTGGTGACGACGACTTCTCCTCCTCCTCCCGCTGCACCGCTGATTCCAGTGTCCTTCGCCTCCCCGATGTCTTCGAAGCGCCTTTGAAGATGGCCCAGCTGCGAGAAGATCTCTGCTACGCCTTGAGCTTATGCTGGTTTTCCTCAAGAGGAGAGGATGATGCAGCACAAGAGCGTAAGTATTTCCTTAGTTTTGAGAACCAAGGTATCAATCCAAGAAGAGGCCACGCAAAGTCCCTCGTACCTGCACAAAACGATAGCTACTCGCAACCAACGCGATTAGGGGTTGTCAATCCTTCACGGTCACTTACGAGAGTGATATCCGATAGAGATAATATTTTTGGTATTTTTGGTATAAAGATGCAAAGTGAAAAGTAAAAGAAAAGTAAAACAAAGCAAGTAAATAAAGTGATAGAGATTGATATGATGAGAATAGACCCGGGGCCATAGGTTTCACTAGTGGCTTCTCTCAAGAGCATAGATATTCTACGGTGGGTGAACAAATTACTGTTGAGCAATTGATGAATTGAGCATAGTTATGAGGTTATCTAGGTATGATCATGTATATAGGCATCACGTCCGAGACAAGTAGATCAAACGATTCTCGCATCTACTACTATTACTCCACTCATCGACCGCTATCCAAAGATGCATCTAGAGTATTAAGTTAAAATAGAGTAACGCCTTAAGCAAGATGACATGATGTAGAGGAATAAATTCATGCAATATGATAAATACCCCATCTTGTTATCCTTGATGGCAACAATACAATACGTGCCTTGCAACCCTTTCTGTCACTGGGTAAGGACACCGCAAGATTGAACCCCAAGCTAAGCACTTCTCCCATTTCAAGAACTACCAATCTAGTTGGCCAAACCAAACGGATAATTCGAAGAGACTTGCAAAGATAACTCAATCATACATAAAAGAATTCAGAGAAGATTCAAATATTATTCATAGATAAGCTGGATCATAAACCCACAATTCATCGGTCTCAACAAACACACCGCAAAAAAAAGATTACATCGAATAGATATCCATGAGAGAAGGGGAGAACATTGTATTGAGATCCAAAAAGAGAGAACAAGCCATCTAGCTACTAGCTATGGACCCGAAGGTCTGAAGTAAACTACTCACACTTCATCGGAGGGGCTATGGTGTTGATGTAGAAGCCCTCCGTGGTGGATGCCCCTCCAAGTGAGCTCCTAACAGGCCCAAGATGGGATCTCGTGGATACAGGAGGGTACGGCGGTGGAATTAGGTTTTGGCCCCTTCGATCGCTTGGGGATACGAGGTATATATAGGAGGAAGGAGTACGCCGGTGAAGCGCCGGGGCCCACGAGGTAGGGGCGCACCTGGGGGCGCCCACCTCGTGACCGCCTGCACTTCTTGGAGTAGGGTCCAAGTCTCCGGATCACGCTCGTGAGAAAATCACATTCCTCAAGGTTTCATTCCGCTTGGACTCGCTTGATATTCCTTTCTTCAAACACTGAAATAGGCAAAAACAAGCAATTCGGGTTGGGCCTCCTGTTAATAGGCTAGTCCCAAAAGTAATATAAAAGTGGAAAATAAAGCCCAATATAGTCCAAAACAGTAGATAAAGTAGCATGGAGCAATAAAAATTATAGATACGTTGGAGACGATCGCATCCCCAAGCTTAATTCCTGCTCGTCCTCGAGTAGGTAAATGATAAAAGAGAATTTTGATGCGGAGGATACTTTGGCATAATTTCAATATAAATCTTCTTACTTGTGATATGAATATTCAGATCCGAAAGATTTAAGACAAAAGTTCATATTGACATAAAAATAATAATACTTCAAGCATACTAATCAAAGCAATCATGTCTTCTCAAAATAACATGGCAAAAGAAAGTTCATCCCTACAAAATCATATAGTTAGGCTATGCTTCATTTTCGTCACAAAAAGATGTTCCCAACTTCTATACCCCCGATGACAAGCGAAACAATTGTTTCATACTCAAATAATCTCAAACTCTTTCAACCTTTACGCAAAACATGAGCGCGAGCCATGGGTATATCACTATGGGTGGAATAGAATATGATGATGGGATTGTGTGGAGAAGACAAAAAAGGAGAAAGTCTCATATCGACGAGGATAATCAACGGGCTATGGAGATGCCCATCAATTGATGTCAACATGAGGAGTAGGGATTGCCATGCAACGGATGCACTAGAGCTATAAGTATATGAAAGCTCTACAAAAGAAACTAAGTGGGTGTGCATCCAACTTGCTTGCTCACGAAGACCTAGGGCACTTTGAGGAAGCCCATCATTGGAATATACAAGGCCAAGTTCTATAATGAAAAATTCCCACTAGTATATGAAAGTGACAAAATGAGAGACTCTCTATATGAAAAACATGGTGCTACTTTGAAGCACAATATATGAGACTCACTACATGAAGAACAAGGTGCTACTTTTAAGCACAACTGTGGTAAAAGGATAGTAGCATTGTCCCTTCTCTCTTTTTCTCTCTTTTTTGGGCCTTTTTTTGACCTTGCTCTTTTTTTTCGTCCGGAATCTCATCCCGACTTATGGGGGAGTCATAGTCTCCATCATCCTTTCCTCACTTGGGACAATGCTCTAGTAATGATGATCATCACACTTTTATTTCTCTTACAACTCAACAATTACAACTCGAAACTTAGAACAAAATATGACTCTATATGAATGCCTCCGGCGGTGTACCGGGATAGTGCAATGAATCAAGAGTGACATGTATGGAAAGTAATGCATGGTGGCTTTGCCACAAATATGATGTCAACTACATGATCATGCAATGGCAATATGACAAAAGTAATGTATGTCATAATAATGATGATGGAAGTTGCATGGCAATATATCTCGGAATGGCTATGGAAATGCCATGATAGGTAGGTATGGTGGCTGTTTTGAGGAAGATATAAGGAGGTTTATGTGAAAGAGCATATCATATCACGGGTTTGATGCACGGCTAAGTTTGCACCAACTCTCAAGGTGAGAAAGGGCAATGCACGGCATCAAGAGGCTAGCAAATGCGGAAAGGTAAAAGTGCGTGAAACCCATGGACTCAACATTAGTCAAAAGAACTCATATACTTATTGCAAAAATTTAGAAGCCATCAAAATCAAGTACTACGTGCAATGCTCCTAGGGGATAGATTGGAAGGAAAGACCATCGCCGTCCCCGACCGCCACTCATAAGGATGCACAAGCCGTGTACACTTCTTGTTTCAAATTTGTTACACAACTTTAACCATACGCATGCTACGGACTTGCAAACTTCAACACAAGTATTTCTCAAATTCACAATTATCAACTAGCACGACTTTGATATTATTACCTCCATATCTCAAAACAATTATCAAGCATTAAATTTATCTTAGTATTCAATTCACTCAAAAGAAAGTTTCACATATCTTGAATACCAAGTATATTAACATTAAGCAAATTACCATGCTATTAACGACTCTCAAAATAATCTAAGTGAAGCATGAGAGATCAAGTTTCTTTAGAACAAATCCACCACGTGCTCTAAAAGATCTAAGTGAAGCACTAGAGCAAAAATTATCATGCTCAAAAGATATAAGTGAAGCACTATGAGCAAAACTATCAAGCTCAAAAGATATAAGTGAAGCACATAGAGTATTCTAACATATTCCAATTCATGTATGGATCTCTCAAAAGGTGTGTACAGCAAGGATGATTATGGTAAACTAACAAGCAAAGACGCAAATAATACAAGACGCTCCAAACAAAACACATATCATGTGGTGAATAAAAATATAGCTCCAAGTAAATTACTAACGGAAGTAGATGAAAGAGGGGATGCCTTCCGGGGCATCCCCAAGCTTTGAATTTTGGTGTCCTTGGATTATCTTGGGGGTGCCATGGGCATCCCCAAGCTTAGGCTCTTGCCACTCCTTGTTCCATAATCCATCAAAAGAATTCATCCAAAACTTGAAAACTTCACAACACAAAACTCAATAGAAATCACATGAGTCTGTAGAGAAAGAAAACAAAAGACTACTTTAATGTACTGTAATGAACTCATTTTTTATTTATATTGGTGTTAAACCTACTGTATTCCAACTTCTCTATGGATTATAAACTATTTTACTAGTCATAGATTCATCCAAATAAGCAAACAACACACGCAAACAGAATCTGTCAAAAACAGAACAGTCTGTAGTAATCTGTAACTAACGCAAACTTATGGAACACAAAAATTATACAAAAATTAGAAGACATGTAAAATTTGTTTATTGATCAGCAGCAATTGGAATCACTATTTTATCACGTTCTGGTGATTTTTAACAATTCAGGCACTGAGCGCAAAGATTCTGGAAATTACAGCAAGATCAAATAACTATCTCCCAAGAAGATCTAATAGGTTTAACTTGGCACAAACACTAATTAAAAGATAAAACCACATCTAAACAAAGGCTAGATGGATTATTTATTACTAAGAAGCAAGGAAAAATATTGGGTTGTCTCCCAACAAGCGCTTTTCTTTAAAGCCTTTTTAGCTAGGCATTGAGATTTCAATGATGCTCACAAGAAAGAGAAGAATTGAGGCACAAAGAGAGCATCATAAAACATGTGACAAACACACTTAAGTCTAACATACTTCCTATGCATAGGCATATTATAGGCAAACAAATTATCGTAGCAAGCAAAAACTAGCATATGCAAGGAAGCGGAAAGGAACAATTGCAATCTCAACATAACGAGAGGTAATATAGTAACATGAAAATTTCTATAACCATATTTTCCTCTCTCATAATAATTACATGTAGGATCATAGGCAAATTCAAAAAAATAGCTATCACAAATTATATTCTCAACACGATCCACATGCATGCAAAGTTGATACTCTTCCAAAATAGTGGGATTATCATTAACTAAAGTCATGACCTTTCCAAACCCACTTTTATCAAAAACTTCATAAGATTGAACATTCTCCAAATATGTGGGATCTAAAGTTGGCACTCTTCCGAACCCACTTTCAATATTATTGCAAACAATATTATCAATCTCATATTCATCATCATGGGGCTTAAAAAAAATTTCAAGATCATAAGAAGAATCACCCCAATCATGATCATTGCAACAAGTAGTAGACATAGCAAAACTAGCATCCCCAAGCTTAGGGTTTTGCATCTTATTAGCACAATTGACATCAAAAGAATTTATAATAAAATCATTGAAATCATGCTTTTTATTCAAAGATCTATCATGAGTCACTTCACGGATTTCAGGCAAAACCTTATAAAGATAATCTAGTGCATCCAAATCACTAGGAATTGGTTCATCATAACTGGATCTCTTAAAAAGATTGGAAAGCGGATGAGGATCCATAGATATTGGATTGTTTGTTTAGGAATAAATACTCAACTATTTCAACCAAACGAGCAAATGAGCCAAGTAAGACATCAAGGCAAGAGAGGTCGAATAAAACGGCAAGGGTGAAGTGGGGGAGATGAAAACGAGAGGAAAATGGCAAATAATGTAATGCGAGAGATAGGGATTGTGATGGGTACTTGGTATGTTGACTTTTGCGTAGACTCCCGGCAAGAACGGCGCCGTAAATCCTTCTTGCTATGTCTTGAGCTTGCATTGGTTTTCCCCAAGAGGAGAGGATGATGCAGCACAAGAGCGTAAGTATTTCCCTCGTTTTTGAGAACCAAGGTATCAATCCAAGAGGAGGCCACGCAAAGTCCCTTGTACCTACATTAAAACGATAGCTACTCGCAACAAACGCGATTAGGGGTTGTCAATCCTTCATGGTCACTTACGAGAGTGAGATCTGATAGAGATAATATTTTTGGTATTTTGGTATAAAGATGCAAAGTGAAAAGTAAAAGCAAAGTAAAAACAAAGCAAGTAAATAAAGTGATAGAGATTGATATGATGAGAATAGACCCGGGGCCATAGGTTTCACTAGTGGCTTCTCTCAAGAGCATATATATTCTACTTGGGTGAAAAATTACTGTTGAGAAATTGATGAATTGAGCATAGTTATGAGGTTATCTAGGTATGATCATGTATATAGGCATCACGTCCGAGACAAGTAGATCAAACAATTCTGCATCTACTACTATTACTCCACTCGATCGACCGCTATCCAAAGATGCATCTAGAGTATTAAGTTAAAAACAGAGTAACGCCTTAAGCAAGATGACATGATGTAGAGGAATAAATTCATGCAATATGATAAATACCCCATCTTGTTATCCTCGATGGCAACAATACAATACGTGCCTTGCAACCCTTTATGTCACTGGGTAAGGACACCGCAAGATTGAACCCAAAGCTAAGCACTTCTCCCATTGCAAGAACTACCAATCTAGTTGGCCAAACCAAACGGATAATTCGAAGAGACTTGCAAAGATAACTCAATCATACATAAAAGAATTCAGAGAAGATTCAAATATTATTCATAGATAAGCTGGACCATAAACCCACAATTCATCGATCTCAACAAACACACCGCAAAAAGAAGATTACATCGAATAGATCTCCACGAGAGAGGGGGAGAACATTGTATTGAGATCCAAAAGAGAGAAGAAGCCATCTAGCTACTAGCTATGGACCCAAGGTCTGAAGTAAACTACTCACACTTCATCGGAGGGGCTATGGTGTTGATGTAGAAGCCCTCCGTGGTGGATGCCCCTCCGCAGAGCTCAAACAGGCCCCAAGATGGGATCTCGTGGATACAGGAAGGTACGGCGTGGAATTAGGTTTTGGCCCCTTCCGATCGCTTGGGGATACGAGGTATATATAGGAGGAAGGAGTACATCCGTGGAGCGTCAGGGGCCCACGAGGTAGGGGCGCGCCTGGGGGCACGCCCACCTCGTGACCTCCTCTCGCACTTCTTGGAGTAGGGTCCAAGTCTCCGGATCACGCTCGTCGAAAATCACGCCTCAAGGTTTCATTCCGCTTGGACTCGCTTGATATTCTGCTTTCTTCAAACACCAAATAGGCAAAAAATAGCACTCGGGCTGGGCCTCCGTTAATAGGTTAGTCCCAAAAGTAATATAAAAGTGGAAAATAAAGCTTAATATAGTCCAAAACAGTAGATAAAGTAGCATGGAGCAATCAAAAATTATAGATACGTTGGAGACGTATCAATCTCCAGGGCGCCGAATCCCGCTTGGTAGACGAGCGCCTGGAGCTGGTCTCTGGCTGGCTACATTTGACGCGTCTGTTCGAGTGATGCTAAGCCAGGCCGCGGCGACTTCCGAGAGGGAAAAGCAGGCTGCCGCCCAAGCAGCTACTGCTCATTAGGCGGCACTGAAGGATATCGAGGCCGCTCAGGATCGCTGCCGGGCGCTGGAGGACGAGCTGAAGACCCTGCGCAACGAGCGTGCAGAAGAAGCCCGCAGCTGCAAGGCGGAGGAGGAGGAGATGAAGGCCCGAGAAGACGCCGTCAAGGGTCGCGACACCGAGCTGGAGCAGGCGGTGAGGGTGCAGGCTGCTGAGCATGGCCGGCTGGAGGAGACGGCCGAACTTGACGCCAAGGCGAAGGTCCTGGCCGAGGACCATGCGGCCTTTGCGCTCCTCGAGGAGAGGTCTCGCGTGGCACTGAAGGCACTCTACGAGAAGGGTTTGGAGAAGCCGCTACCACCGACGAGGAAGGCCCCGCCCAGCTGCTTCCCTACTTGGTTGAGGCGCTTGAGGAGGTCCTGAACGACATCGGCCCCATGACAGAGGAGGAAGCTCGCGTCCTCTCATCGGCTGAGATGACGCGCGTCTTCAGCCACCTCCATCTTCGCGATCCTATCGCCCGCCTTGACGAGCTGCTCGATCCTGTGGATGACAAGCACTGCGCAGCCGCTGCCGCAGCCGTGAAGGGTCAGGTGGAAGCCCTGCTGAGGAAGTTCCGCACCTTCGCTCCTGCAGCCCTGGCCGGTGGTACTGGTGAAGGTGATGCTACCAAGGAAGGAGCGCCTCCTATGGGTGCCGGCGGTGTTCAGGGATGACTTGCTCGGCTCCTTTCCCGTTTAAACTCCTGCAACATGTATCGTGCCTCGTGGAGGCGTTTAAACTTGCGTTTGATATTCCGAGAACAGCATGTCTTGTAATATTTGCTTTGAGATTTTGCGATTTCCTTCCTATTTGCTTTACGTTCTACGTCGGTAGAGGCCGACACCGCACATACCTCAGCCGCCGCTGACTCAACCGGAAACCAGGACAAGGCCAGGGAGTGAGGGGCTACATGGCCAATTAGGCTCCTGAGTCGCGATGCTCAGGAGTCCCCCTTGTTGCACAAACTACTTATAGGAAGAAGGTGCATGAATAGGTTTAGTGTCCTACGTCGGCAGGCCCGGCCTCACAAGATACCTTAACTGCTAATGACCGGAGACCAGTGATGTAACCAAGGAGTGAGGGGCTATGTGACCAGTTAGGCTCCTGAGTCGTGATGCTTAGAAGTCCCCCTTGACGTGCAAACAACCTTCATACCTTTGTCCTCGCCGAGCCTCGGCTTGGGAGGGGCGCGCGACGTCCAGGTCTGGGAGACCTGGTTGGGTGGCGTATACTTGGGCGTGGCCCGAGCGCAGCCCCCCTGCCCAGCCCCCTCGCGCGACTCTCCCGAGGGGAGGGGTTGCGGTGAGGCCGGACACTGAGCTCAAGGGCTCCCTGAGGTTGATACGGCTGTGGAGCCGCCCTCAGTTGTTTATCACCAACACGGAGCATGGCGCTTCCAACCTTGCACGGGCATAGCCGCTCCTCGGCAGTGTCGATGGCCAGAGCGGAGCATGGTGCTTCCACTTGTACGTGGGAGGGGACTCCCTACTGTGGAGAGCCCCCGCGGCGTGTACAGCCCCGCCCTGACATGTGGCTTGCACGACAGGGCTAGACGAGGTGTGTCTGGGCACTCGTGAGCTAGCGCGGGACTCACGAGGCCCTACCTCAAGGCGGGTTGCGCCTGGTCTTGATCCTTGATGGCTGTCGATGTCAAAACCGGCAGATCTCGGGTAGGGGGTCCCGAACTGTGCGTCTAGGCGGATGGTAACAGGAGACAAGGGACACGATGTTTTTACCCAGGTTCGGGCCCTCTGGATGGAGGTAATACCCTACTCCTGCTTGATTAATATTGATGATATGGGTAGTACAAGAGTAGATCTACCACGAGATCAAGGAGGCTAAACCCTAGAAGCTAGCCTATGGTATGATTGTTGTTCGTCCTACGGACTAAAACCCTCCGGTTTATATAGACACCGGATAGGTTAGGGTTACACGGAGTCGGTTACAATGGTAGGAGATCTACATATCCATATCGCCAAGCTTGCCTTCCACGCCAAGGAAAGTCCCATCCGGACACGGGACGAGGTCTTCAATCTTGTATCTTCATAGTCTTGGAGTCCGCCGTGATGGTAGTTCGCTATCCGACACCCCTAGTACAGACTCCTCAAGAGCTCTAATAACCAGGCTTCAATGACGATTTAGTCCGGCGCATTGATTGTCTTCGCATTGCGAGGCGGGTTCCTCCTCCTAATACTTCATAGAAGGTTTTGAACACAAGGATAGTGTCCGCTCGCAAAACAAGTTCCACAAACCACCGTGATAGAGAATAATTTTGCACAGATCTGCTGACGATTCAAGGGCGTGACATCACACCACGGCCAGGCCTTTATATGAATCGCATTTTTCTGCTCCACCTCAAAGACATTTAGCGAGGTGGTTTTCCGGCACGCCTGATCAAAGCATAGATCGTGCCCCTTACTCCGGGATTCCCATCAATACGGACGTAGAACCCATCCGCGCCATTGATTACGGCGCTTGGGAGATAAGCGAGTTTTACCAGTCTGGTGGGGACGCAAAGCTCATCTCGTCCATATAAGGGATAAGGATCCACCTTTTCACCCACGCCTTCTTCCTCCTTTGCTCATCCATTTCGCAAGACTTGAGCTCCAAAGACCTAAGTTCGCACACCCCACCTCAACCTTCTCCAACTATGTCCGAGCGGAGGCAGGTGGATGGCCTCCTCCGCCACGGAGGGGCACATCACAAGATCATGGAGGCCGGATACTTGTCCGCGACATCGGGCAGTAGGCTGCCCGACGCTGGGCAGCTCATTCCAACCCCTGTGCCCCATGACAGGCTGGTGTTTCTCCCCACTTCCTCCGCTGGACTAGGTTTTCCACTTCACCCATTTGTCCGGGGCTCATGTTCTACTACGGCCTGGACTTCCACGACCTGCCCCAATTTCATCCTCAACATCTCAGCATTCATCATCGTGGTGCGAGGCCTTCCTCTCAGATCCAGCCCCACTTCGCTTATGGCTGAAGATCTTCAATGTCAGTCAAGGTAGTGGGCGGCCGCCAAGCTGGAGTGCGGAGGCGCCATGGTTGGCAAGATGGCCAAAGTCCTATGGCTCGAGGGCTCCTTCGTGGAGACAATAAAGGGGTGGCAATCGGGTGGTTCTATATCACCGAGCCGCATGACCCCAAATGGGTGGCGGCCCTGAATTCAGATCCGCTTCCCACACAGCCTCGCCATGGAAAGAGACGGCCTGACGTGGGGAATTCGAGGAGCTATCCGACTCCAAACATGCGTCCAAACCCGTGGACAAGAATCTCAGCTTGTCAACTTAATCCAGTGATGCTCATCCACCGGATTCTCCCATGCCAACAATGGGCCTTCAAATTGTGGAGTTTGATCCGCACAAGACCTAACTCGACAAGGCTCTTCGACACTACGCACGAAGATGCCCGGAAGGTGCTGTTCAAGGGTGCCGAGGTTCTACATCCGCCATCAAGATCGCGGATTCAGCTCGCAGCGTCAAGCCAGCGAGGTGAGTTATTTTACCCTTTATGGGACTTGAGGGAGTCCTGGACTAGGGGGTGTCCGGATAGCCGAACTATCATCACGGCCGGACTCCAAGACTATGAAGATACAAGATTGAAGACTCGTCCCATGTCCGGATGGGACTTTCCTTGGCGTGGAAGGCAAGCTTAGCGATACGGATATGTAGATCTCCTACCATTGTAACCAACTCTGTGTAACCCTAACCTATCCGGTGTCTATATAAACCGGAGGGTTTTAGTCCATAGGACTAACAACAATCATACCATAGGCTAGCTTCTAGGGTTTAGCCTCCTTGATCTCGTGGTAGATCTACTCTTGTACTACCCATATCATCAATATTAATCAAGCAGGAGTAGGGTATTACCTCCATCGAGAGGGCCCGAACCTGGGTAAAAACATCGTGTCCCTTGTCTCCGTTACCATCCGCCTAGACGCACAGTTCGGGACCCCTACCGAGATCCGCCGGTTTTGACAATCGACATTGGTGCTTTCATTGAGAGTTCCTCCGTGTCGCCACCGATAGGCCCGATGGCTCCTTCGATCATCAATAACGACGCGTCCAGGGTGAGACTTTTCTCCCGGACAGTTCTTCAGATTTGGTGGCTTTGCATCGCGGGCCAATTCGCTGGCCATCCGGAGCAGATCGAAGCTACGCCCGCCATCGGTCAGATTTGATGTTTGAACTATACGGCCGATGTCCGCGGAGACTTGATCTTCGACGAATTCAAGCCACAGCCGAAGCGCATCAAGACTGCCTCGATGGGCATGATCTAGCTCGCAGCCGAACAAAGCCTCGAGGTCCGATCAAAGATCCGCCCCGACCTTAGTCCGGAGCCGGATTCCCGATCGAGGACGAGTGGTTGGACACCGCCTCGGGGGCTACGATCTCTACGGCGATTGAGCCGAACTCCATCCCTGTCCTTTGTGAAGACCTCGACCTGTGGTGCCGGACTCTCTCCGGACTCGAACCTCCATACCGCCAATCGAATCCGATTGGGCGCCGGTCATGGAGTTCATCGCCATGACATCTTTCATCACTCGCCTTTGGCGACATCCTGAACTCACTAAAGTCTCTCTTTATCCGGAAAGCCCCGGCCGACTACGGACATGAAGGTTGGGATACGGACGACGAAGAAATTCAACGCCCACCCACCACCCACTTTATACCCACCGCCGATGATCTAACCGACATGCTCGACTGACCAAGACATCGACGGTATGGACGACGATGCCGGAGACGACCAAGACCCAGCGCCACAGGGCAATCGGAAGGCCACCTCGCCATATAACATATACATGGTGGACATCCCAAAAGATGGGAACGGCGATGGAACAACGGCGATGACCCTCCAAGAAGCAATCAAGCGCCGACGCCAAGGCCCGCCTAAATCCCGCCACAATAAAACGGTGATTCCGCGACGAGATAACACCCCGACAAGTGCCGAAGATAACCCCTCCAAAGCAGGACTCAGCGCAGGAGGAGGAGAAGAAGTCCGCACGACAAGGCGGCGTAAAGGGAGGTCGAGGACGATAATTGTGCGCCCTCCAAGATGAGGCAAGCCTCGACGACTTACGAATTTGTCGTGGCTCGAGGATCCCGCCAACAGGAGCGCTTTCAAACGCAGGTTTATAGCCACGGCAAGCAGCCTCAAGAAAAGCAGCAACAGCTTAGAGCTGACCAAGACCGCTAGCTGATAGATGGATCAAGTCCTGCAGCCAAGAGTATGAACTCGAACGCCTCCAAAAGCTACCCCAAACGCAGGCCGCTGCTCGATTAGAGGAGGAAGCACCCAAGTCACCAACAAGACGACATGGCCGATCGCCACCCTGCGGTCAGCTGAGTAGAGAAGCCTCTCGCCCTCCGCCAAGCCACACCCCGACGCCGCCAAAAAGTACCAAGGCACGGAAAACGACCGACTTGCGTAGATATATTGAGGATAAGGCAAAACATACAAGATCGGTCTACGGATCGCGGGCGCCTAATGACGCGGATGATTACCGCCGCACCGATACAAAGAAACCCGCCGGTCGAACATAGTAGACAAAGCTCATATGAGCTACGCCGTGATATAGCCCAATACGAGGCGCCAAGACACCCACTATGCTTCACAGATGAAGTAATGGATCATCAAATCCCCAAGGATTCAAACCCAGAACATCGAATCATACGATGGTACCACAGATCCTGCGGTCCGGATCGAGGACTATCTCCTCCATATCCACATGGCCCGCGGTGATGATCTACATGCCATCAAATACCTCCCACTCAAGCTTAAAGGACCAGCTCGGCATTGGCTCAACAGCTTGCCAAAGAATCAATTGGTTGTTGGTAGGACCCGAAGCCGCATTCCTTGATAACTTCCAGGGCACATATGTGCGACCACCGACGCCGGCGACCTTAGCCACGTAATTCAAGAGTTGTAAGAATCGCCCGCATACCCGACACGGTTCCTAACAAAGAAAATCAAATCAGACTGTCTGGATGCAGAGGCCCTTGCAGCCTTCAAACATAACATCCTCGACGAGTGGCTTGCCCGCACCTAGGACAGAAAAGCCAAAATCCATGGCAGCCCTCACAACACTCATGACCCGCTTTTGTGCGGGAGAGGACAACTGCTAGCTCAAGCAACAACTTGGCCAAACACCGATAGTTCGGATACCAAGGACAGCAATGGCAGGTCGTGGTCGCAATAAGAACAAGCGCTGCATTAACGGCGATAATATCAAGATACGGCCGCCAATGCCGGATTCAGAGGCTCTAAACCCGTCACGGAAGAAGCCATTCAAAAGAAATACCCAGGCCCGGCCCAACTTGGACCGAATACGCGATCGCAGCGATACATGGCACCCCGAAAACTAGCCAATCACACCAACAGGGATTGTTGGGTGTTCAAGAAAGCAGGTGTTAAGTGCCGAACTCAATGACAAGGCTGCATAGCGATGACGAGGAAGAGCCCCGCCGCCGAACAATAGAGGAGAGAAGAGTTTTCCACACAAGTGCGAACGGTGAACATGATATACGCAACCCATATACCCAAAAGGGGCGGAAGCGCACTAAGGGACGATATGCAATGGAGCCACGCCTCAAGTTCAACCCATGGTCTTCCCGCCCGATCACCTTCGATCGGAGGGACCACCCCACTAGCATCCGCCACGGCGGTTTCGCCGCATTGGTTCTGACCCAATTATTGACGGATTTCACTCACCGTAGTCCTGATGGACGGCGGTAGCAGCCTGAACCTGCTTTATCGGATATAGTGCGCAAAATGGGCATAGACCCTCAAGAATTAAACCTACAAAATGACCTTTAAAGGCGCCATACCGTGTAGAGGCCAATTGTACGGGCTCGCTTACACTCGGCGGTCTTCGATCCCCGATAACTTCCGGGTTAAGAGTTAATCTTCGACATAGTCCTGCTCCGCAGCGGCTATCATGCATCGCCGGACGAACCGTGACGGTAAAGTTCAATGCGGTGCCGCATAACGATACCTCAAGCTCAAGATGCCAGGCCTCGAGGAGTAATCACGGTCAATGTAAACACCGAACGCCTTCTCCGAACAGAGGAGCACACGGCGCCCTCGCGGTGGAGGTACAAAGCAGCCTCACACAGCATTCTCGAGTCCGCCACTAAGCGCCCGGACACCGCTAAAGCCGCCAGAGTAACCTACAACAAGACCGCCTCGCACGATTCAAGCATGCGAGTAATCCGCCCCAACCCCAGCCCTCGCGAAATTGCGGTTAAGATTACGCTGCATATAACTACGCCCGAGATACCATGGGTATAAAGGAGGGCACGACCACGGCACGCCTGCATGCGGCTCAACCACACCAGGGCCCCGATAGTGTCATTCTTTTCTTTTTCCTTTTCTTCCTTTTTCTTACTTTCAGACTCCGCTTCAGAGGTCCCGTCCGCACTAGAATCACCGAACTCACGATGCAACAGCCGTGGAAGCGTAAAGCCACGCCGAGTGTTCAGTGGTCTCTCTATTATGAGCATTATACCTGTTTTACATACCATCCCGCAGCTTACCCCTGGAGGGGGACATGTTAGATAGTCCCATCCCTTGCTTATCGCACTATTTGTATCGTTCTGCTTTCATTGTAGTACCTTTTTGAATAAACAATACATAGCTTTTGCCTATTATTCCACTCCTTTCTTTATCTATATATATGTCCATTTCATGACATGCTACACCTGACACTTTGGTACGGCTAATACACCAGGGCTTAAGTACCCCAAAATTATGGTATGACAAGTCCTAACACTTTCACAAGTGCAGCACCTCAACTTATAACATTATATGCATCGGTTCAATCATGTCTTGGGTCAATAGTTGGTTTGCCTGCCCCCTGTTTTGGTACCTTACGCCCGCCATATCGGGTAAGGTAGCACGGAGAACCATCATGATTGTGCCTCAGCTTGAGCTGGGTCGAGCACCTCAGTGGAGAAAGCTAAAACTGACCGTCATGATAGGGCGAGAGCCGGTCGCTGTTTGAGAGGTTTTTTCGGGTCCCTAAAGACTTATGCCGCTTAGAGTGAGGAACCGGAATTTTCCGGCCAAGGCATGGATAGCGACCCAAACTCGGTCTTCCGAATACTAGGGGCTTCGCCAAAATTTAAAATTATAGAATTCTATGGCTAAGTGAGAGTGTTCAAGCATTATAAGTCCGGTTGCCTTGTTCGTCGCGTTGAGCGCCTCCCTAGATGGACCCAAGAATGGGAACAAGAGTTCTCAAGTTTATCCCGAACACCCCAGCACTCGTGGCATGGGGGCTGAAGCCAACGACTTGCCATCTCTCAAATTTGATAAAACGGCCGCACAGAAGGTAATATTTTAAATTAAACAAGCTTGCTTAGCGCATATGAACAAGTTTTCAGCGTACAGGATAACAAATGCGAGTCTATTCAAAAATTACATCTTTGGAGCACTCATCCGCTATTCGGCGGGCACCTTCAGAGGCCCTCATAGTACATTTCGGGCGGCGATGCTCCTTGCCCTTCGTGGCCTGTCTGTCACAAGCTTCTCCGCATCCAGCTTGCCCCAAGCACTTTAGCACGGCAAGGGCCCGACGGACACCTTCAATGCAGACGAGCGCTGATGACTTCAATTCGTGGACAAAGGCCCACCAGCCGCTGCACTAAGTCAAGTAGCTCCTGTGCATGGCTTCCAATGGCCACACCAAATATAAGGCCCTTCATGGCCTGTTCGGCGACCTTAGGGAGCTCGACCAGCTGCTTCAGCTGGTCGCTTAGGGGCACTGATGTCCGCCTCAAAGATACCGAGACCGTAACACCTTCTCCGCCGAGCCCTCCTTGGTGTCAGAGAATGCGGCAAGACCCGATACACTACGAGGCAGATCCGCGAACGCCCTTGAGAGCTCCGAATCCGGTAAGTAATAAGTAATTCACTTTCACATGCTTTCTCCGCATAAAGAATGCCTTACCCGCCGTGATCTTCTTTATTGCCTCAATCTCCGGAGGGCTTTTTGGGCCTCGCCTTAGCAGCTTTGGCACTCTCAAGAGCCAAACAAGCTCGGATTCTCGGTTCGAGTCACGCCCATACTCTCGTGTTTTTCCACGAGCCTGGAGCTCTTGCCGCACCTCCGCCACCTGTGCCTCCTCTTCTCGCTTGCAAGGCTGCAGCCATGAGCCGGCCACAGACACCGCCTCCTTCGTGGTCGCCACTGCTCGTGGCCCCCGCAGCATCCATGCTATTCCTGTTATTTTTGCAACCAAACCTTTCTATAAGGTATTTCTTTCATAAGGTATTTCTTTCATAAGGTATTACTTACCTTCTTGTCCTCGAGCTGCTTCTTGGCAAGTCCGAGCTCGTTTCTGACCGCCGAGGCTTTGTTTAATGCATCGACCTCTGCAGCCAAGGCGGCAGAGGTCAAGAACAGAGCCTGCATTCCCATATTGACATACTTATGTTAGACTCTCACAGATATCTTTTAGATCCTTAGTCCGCTTTTCTTTCCAACACCAACTAAGCATCGTGGCTGCTGTCCATGCGTAATATTTTTAAATATTCTACACTTACCTCAAAGCCTGTTAGAAGGCTAGTACAAGCTTGGTCAGCCCGCTTTGGCGGACTGAATCTGTCCGGATCACCGCACTCATAACAAAGGCGGTGTTCCTCCTGATGGAAGCGCTGTTAAGCGCCCAAAGAAGCTATCCGGTGCCTCCGCTGGATGGAGGACACCGGGCCTTACCCTTCTTATGGGAGGACCGCTATCGGACTCGAACCACTGAAGGTTCCAGCATGGAGTCCGACAAGGGTCGGGCTTAGAGCCCTCGGGGTCTCGCCCCACGCCACCAAGTCCGGGAGGTTGCCTTGTGGCGCCTCCCGCACCACCTCCTCTTGACCAAGCCCCTTGGGGCCCCACCGCTGTGTCGTCTGCAGCGGAGGTGAGGAGGCAGCCGAAGTGAAGTACTCTCCATTTCCGATTTAACTCAGGGACCCGCCGACAAAGCGGTGGACTCGCCTTGGGCGGGCTGCATGATTGTTCGCATTAGAGAACACTATGCGATGATAAAAGCCAGGGTATCCTGGACACTTACGATCTCGCCAGAGGCTTGGCCTCATATTACCTCCTCCTCCTCGCTGCCGACGCTGGTGGAGAAGTCCGGGAAGGGTCCTTCCTTCTAGATTCTTCGCCTCCCCTGGGCTAGCGGCCTTCTTTTCTCTCCTCCCCGCAGGGGAGAAGCTTTTTCCTCCTCCTCGCCCTCGTGAGAAGATTCTACTTCAGAATCTGACAAAGACCAAGCGCCGGCAGCTCCTTCGAGTTCCCGTGGCCTCCTTCTGATTCTTCTCCGCACCACATGGGTACCGGAGCCAACAGCCCCGGCCAATCGGGCGCTCGCTGGTCTTCGGCAAAGGAGCCGGACAGTTAACCTGTCCGGACGCCTTCACCACCCTCAAAAGGTTAGGGAATTTTAAATCCCGCATGGAGTCAAACTATGAAAAAGAGTCCCATAAAGGGTAAAATAACTCACCTAGCTGGCTTGACGCTGCGAGCTGAATCCGCGATCTTCTAGAGCGGATGTGGGAGCCTCGCGCCTTGAACAAGACCTTCCAAGCATCTTCGCACGTAGTGTCAAGAGCCTTGTCGAGTTAGGTGTCAGGCCGATCGAACTCCCACAATTTGAAGGCCCGTTGTTGGCATGGGAGAATCCGCGGATGAGCATCACTGGATTACGCTGACAAGCCCGAGATTCTTGTCCACCAGTGTTTCGGACGCATGTTTGGAGTCCGGATAGCTCCTCCGAATTCCCCACGCCAGCCCGCTCTTTCCATGACGAGAGTCGTGGGGGGAAGCCAGATCTGAATTCGAGGGCCGCCACCCATTTGGGGTCACGCTGCTCGGTGATATAGAACCACCCCAATGCCACCCCTTTATTGTCTCGCACGAAGGAGCCTCGAGCCATAGGACTTTGGCCATCTTGCCAACCATGGAGCCTCCGTGACTGCTTGGCGGAAGCCCACTACCTTCGCCCGACATTGAAGATCTTCACCATAAGTCAAGTGGGGCTGGATGCAGAGGAAGGTTTCGCACACGCACGATGAACGCCGAGATGTTGAGGATGAAATTCGGGCTAGGTCGTGGAAGTCCAGGCCGTAGTAGAACATGAGCCCCGAACAAATGGGTGAAGTGGAAAACCTAGTCCATGGAGGAAGTGGGGAGAAACACCACCTCGTCATGGGGCCTGGGGTTGAATGAGCTGCCCTGCTGCCGGGCAGCCTGTGGCGCTGGCGTCGCCGGACAAGTATCCGCCTCCCACAGCTTTGTGATGTGCCCTCCGTGACGGAGGAGGCCATCCACCGCCTCCCGCCTGGACATAGTTGGAGAAGGTTGAGGTGGGTGTGCGAACTTGGGCGCTGGAGCTCGAAAAGGGAAATGGATGAGCAAAGGAGGAAGAAGGCATAGGTGAAAAAGGTGGATCCTTATCCCTTATATGGACGGACGGCTATGCGCCCCCACCAGCCGGGTAAAACTCGCTATCTCCCAAGCGCCATAATCAATGGCGTGATGCTACTCCACGTCCGTATTGATGGGAATCCTGAATAAGGGGCATGATTTATGCTTTGATAAGACGTACAGAAAACCGCCGCTAAACGTACGAGGTGGAACAAGAAAAAACGATTCATATAAAGGCCTGGCCATGGTGTGATGTCACGCGCTGAGTACGCCAAAGAGATTTGTGCAAAATTATTCTCTATACGGTGGTTTGTGGAACTTGTTTTGCAGAGCCGACACAATCCTCGGTGTTCAAAACCTTCTATGAAGTGTTCGAGGAGGAACCCGCTTTGCAATGCCGAAGACAATATGCGCCCGGACTCGCTCATTGAAGCCTGGTTCAGGGCTACCGAGGAGTCATGGACTAGGGGGTGTCCGGATAGCCAACTATCATCACGGCCGGACTCCAAGACTATGAAGATATAAGATTGAAGACTTCGCCCCTGTCCGGATGGGACTTTCCTTGGCATGGAAGGCAAGCTTGGCGACACGGATATGTAGATCTCCTACCATTGTAACCGATTTTGTGTAACCCTAACCTATCCGTGTCTATATAAACAGGAGGGTTTTAGTCCCAAGGACTAACAACAATCATACCATAGGCTAGCTTCTAGGTTTAGCCTCCTTGATCTCGTGGTAGATCTACTCTTGTACTACCCATATCATCAATATTAATCAAGCAGGAGTAGGGTATTACCTCCATCGATAGGGCCCAACTCTAGGTAAAAACATCGTGTCCCTTGTCTCCGTTACCATCCGCCTAGACGCACAGCTTGGGGACCCCTACCCGAGATCCACCGGTTTTGACACCGATGTGACTCTTTTTTCATAGTTCGACTCTATGCGGATTTAAAATTCTAATCTTTAACAGATCGTCAAGACGCCCGACAGGTTAACTGTCCTGCCTTTGTTGTAAGACCCAGCAGACGCCCGATTGACGGGTTGCTGGCTCGTACCCCATGTGGTGCCGGAGAAGAAGGCTAAGAAGGAGGCCACGGAACTCAAGGAGCTCCCGACGCCAGTGCCGCCGATTCTCAAGCGTAATCTTCCCCGAGGACGAGGAGGAGGAAAACGAAGCTTCCCCCAGCGGGAGGGAGGAAAGGAAGGCCGCCTAACTAGGCAGGCCGAGGGTCTAAGAAGGAAGGACCTTCCTCCGACTTCTCCACCAACTTCGACGACGAGGAGGAGGAGGGCCAACAAGGGCCAAGCCTCCGCGAGATCGTAAGTGTCCGGATACCCCGGCTTTTTTATCATCGCATAGTGTTCTCTAATGCCAACAATCATGCAGCCCGCCTAAGGGCGAGTCCACCGCTTGCCGAGCGGGTCCTCGAGTTCGCCGGAAATGGAGAGTACTTCACTTCCGCCGCCTCACCTCACGCTGCGGACGACATCATGTGGGGCCCCAAGGGGGCTTGGTCAAGAGGAGGTGGTGCAGAGGCGCCACAAGGCAACCTCCCGGACTCAGCGCTGGGGGGCGAGACCTCAGGGTTCTAAGTCTCACCCTTGTCCGGATTCCATGCCGAACCTTCAGCGTTCCGAGTCCGCAAGCGGTCCCTTCGCAAGAAGGAAGACGCCGTGTCCTCCGGCCCAACCGAGGCACCGGATAGCTTATCGGAGGCGCTTAACAAGCAGCTTCCATCAGGAGGAGCACCGCACTGCTATGAGTGCGGTGATCCGGACAGTTCAGTCCGCTAAGAGCGGGCCGACTGAAGCCTGTACTCAGCCTTCTAACAGCTTTGAGGTAAGTTTAGAATATGTAAAAATATTACCGATAGACAAGAGCCCCGATGCTTAGTTCGTGTTCGGAAAGAAAAGCCGGACTGAGGATCTAAAAAGATATACGCAGGAGTTTAAGATAAGTATGTCAATATGTGAATGCAGGCTACGCTTCTGACCTCTGCCGCACTGAATGCGGAGGTCGATGCATTGAAGCAAAGCCTCGAGCTGTCCGAGAACGAGCTCGGCCCTGCCAAGAAGCAGCTCGAGGACAAGAAAGGTAAGTAATACCTTATGAAAGAAATACCTTATAGAAAAGGTTTTGGTTGCGAAAAATAACAGGAATAACTTGGGTACTACAGGCCACGAACGAGGTGGCGACCCTCAAGGAAGCGGTGTCCGTGGTCGAAGCAAAGCGCCAAGAGCGCACCGAGCGAGAGAAGGGGAGGCGAGCTGGCGGAGGTGCGGCAAGAGCTCCGTGCTCGTGAAAAACACGAGGGTTTGGAGCGTGACTCAAGACCCGAGAGTCCGAGCTTGCTTCGCTCTAGAGAGTGCCAAAGCTGCTAAGGCCGAGGCCCAAAAAGCCCTCCAAGAAATTGAATCGCTAGAGAAGATAGCGGCGGTAAGGCATTCTTATGCAAAGCGAGCATGTGAAAGTGAATTACCTATTACTTACCCGGATTCGAGCTCTCCAGAGCATTCGCAGATCTGCCCCAGAGTGTGTCCGATGCTGCCAGATTCTACCGCGCCAAGGAGGGAGCTTGACGGAGAAGGTGTTCTCGTCTCAATATGTCGAGGCCGACATCCGTGCCCCTAAGCTTACCAGTTGAAGCAGCTGGTCGAGCTCACAAGGTCGCCGAACAGGCCAAGAAGGGCCTTATAGTTCGGCCAGGCCATTGAAGCCATGCCTGGAGCTACTTCGCTTAGTGTAGCGGCTGGTGGACGCCTGCCCACGAATTGAAGTCATCAAGCGCCCGCCTGCATTGAAGGTGTCCGTTGGCCCTTTCCCGCTAAAGTGCACTGGGCAAGCTGGATGCGGAGAAGCTTGTGACGGACGGACCACCAAGGGCAAGGAGCATCGCACGCCCGAAATGTACTATGAGGGCCTCCTCAAGGGTGCCCGCCGAATAGCGGATGAGTGCTCCAAAGATGTAATTTTGAATAGACTCGCATTTGTTATCCTGTGACGCTGAAAACTTGTTCATATGCGCTTAAGAAACGCTTGTTTAATTTAAAATATTACCTTCTCAGGCGCCGCTTATCAAATTTGAGAGATGGCAATTGTTGGTTTCAAATTTCATGCCACGAAAGTGCCGGGTGCTCGGATAAACTTGAGCACTCTTGTTCCCATTCTTGGGTCCATCTAGGAGGCGCCAACGCAATGAACAAGGCAACCGGACTTATAATGCTTGAACACTCTCACTTAGCCATAGAATTCTATAATTTTAAATTTCGCGAAGCCCCTAGTATTCGAAGACCGAAGTTCGGGCGCTTATCCACGCCTTTGGCCGGACAATTCCGTTCCTCGCCTAAGCTGCATAAGTCTTTAGGGACCTGAAAAACCTCTCGAACAGCGATCGGCTCTCGCCTCTATCATGACAACAGTTTTAGCTTTCCATCGAGGTGCTCGACCCAGCTCAACTGGGCACAAATCGCAGTGGTTCTCCCGTGCTACCTTACCCGATATGACGGAACGTAAGGTACCAAAACACGGAGCCGGGCAAACCCAACTATTGACCCAAGACATGATTCGAGCTGATGCATATAATGCTATAAGTTCAGGGTGCCGACTTGTGAAAGTGTTCGACTTGTCACACCATAATTTTGGGGTACTTAAGCCCTCAGGTATTGGCCGCACTAAAGTGTACGGGTGCAGCATGTCATGAAATGGACATATATATAGATAAAGAAAGGAGTGCAATAATAGGCAAAAGCTATGTATTGTTTATTCAAAAAGGTACTGCAATGAAATCAGAACGATACAAATAGTGCGATAAGCAAGGGATGGGACTATCTAACATGTCCTCTCCGTGGGTAAGTTATGGATTGTTGGGACCCCGACTCATAAGTCGAGATCACCAATGCACGGTACAAGGATCCCGTAGATCAATGCTCACCGAACACACGTAAGCTGAATAACAAGAGTCTTACATCCATACGCACTGCTTACACAAGTAGGACCATTATGGTCAAGTCTTGAGTGTATCATCGCAGCGGAAATCTTCAATAACAACTTGGACCCATGCCATCTGCCTTAACCCTACAGCATTCTCGACCGGGAAGGCCCTAGCTCGCATGTTCACAATCAAGTATTCTTCATCATATCCTGTTCTTTCATGCCTGGCCAATAAATAACCAATGGCAAGCCAATCAGTACTTTGAATGTACTCGCAAGCAACCCATGTTTTGGTTCAAGATACAACATTTCATGATATAGGTAAATTTTTGCAGAAAGCTAGTTTTGAGTGAAATGACATGTTCAACAACTTGTAAGACATGCATCAGGAGAATTCAAGTAACCATGAGGGCAGGTTACAGATATCAACATAAATAGAGTGGGCACCAACCCAACTCAATCATGTCAAGTCCTTTGACTTGACCCAAGTAGATCTTCCCACTTATCCAAACACACACACCGGTTTGTAAACATGTGGACGAGCCCAAGAGCGGTTACCTAACTGTCCTTGACCGTGGACACGGCTATTCAAATAGTTTTACACTGCAGAGGTTGCACACTTTACCCACAAGAACCGGGAACTTCCGTGTCATCCACGACCATGACACCTCAAGTACCCGGGTAAGCACCGATCACTACCTTTCCCTAGCCGACACTAACAAGGAGTCCACTCGTTGTTCCAGATCCTCACGATGTACATCATACGAGACTCACTCGAGATCATAACATCCGAGAGGGGACACAACGTGTATCCGTGCCCTCAGAAGACAGTCATGGTCACCCTACCCGGCACGACCCCGCCCCAAGAGAGAGCACCAACTCTCCCCGCCACTAGTAATGTGGGCTCCAAGCTAGTATCGGCCTAGGTAATCAATAATGCCCTTTCCCATATAAGGGTAGAGTGGTTGAGCATGTAAGGTTGGAATAACGGTCGCAACTTAAACCAATCCTGTTTTGAAAACAACACACACACTTGCCTCGGCACACCACTTCGTCATCAAGTGGCTACCCAACTCATCATCTCCCTTGGGCTAAAGTGGCACTCCGACGGGTTTTCAAAAGTCTTTTGAAAATACTTTGTCTCCTTCATCATGCATATACCCGCCCCTTTTATGCGTAGCATCTACTTTAGCATCCTACCTACTCCCACCGCATAACCTCATAAGAAGGTAGGGTCATGCACAATGCAAGTATCAACGAGGAAGTACGGTGGCAACCCATCAAGGTGGTTACCACCTCATCATGATTCCATTGCAACAAAAATATGGTGCTATATGACATGCATAAAAAGGGTTTCATAGACATGGTCAAAGGGCTCTTGCCCGGTTCATCGTAGTCTTCAAGCCTTCTCGTCCATCTCTCGAGTATTTCGCCTACTTCACAACTAACGCCGAAACAATCATAGTAAGCAACGCAACAAGGCAGAAAATAAAAGTGCTCTAAAAATGTGAGTTGACTTTTCTAGGATACCTCTGGTCATATGAGGAATGACCAAGGTGATTTCATTGGAAGTGGATCAATGGATATTTCTAAACATTTCAATATGATGGAATCAATGGATTTGATGTGTCGGTGAACTAGAGTAGGGTACCCTAGTACCTCAACTCGCATGGATGGGCCAGCAGCGCTTCACGGCAGGGCCGGGCTTGATGGCCACTAAGATTCTCAACGCTCCCTTGGAGCCATTCAAGAGCAAATCAGTTAAGGCCCCGCAAGAGGAGCTTGCCGAAGGCCACTCAGTATGCTAAAGGAATAAGGCCCCGCAAGAGGAGCTTGCCGGGAAGGCTTGGCGGGCGCTGAACCCCGGCGCGACAAGGTTCCCGCCAAGGCAAAGCATTTGCCGGGCGACGACTCTCTTCATCTCCGCCCAGCTCACCCGCCAACGTGTCACCACGGGCTCTCCTGGCACGCTGCGGTCGGCGGGCCGCAGCCAGCGGGAGTAGCGACAGACGGCGCCGACAAGCTACCATCGTGGCGGACGGAGGCGCACTTAACGGTCCCTCGTTATAATCGTTTCGGGCGATCGAGACGGGCATTGATGACTCTTGTCCCTTGCCGCCGAGTTAGGTATAGATTATCAGACACCGCATAAAGCGTGTACCAACCCAGGTTTTTACCATTGTAACCTTGTCTACTTGCCACATGTGGTAACCCCTTGTTCCTATAAAAGGAGGCCCGAGGGCAACGAGAAAGGGTTCGCTAGTTCCGTCTAGCTCCAGCTTAGTTCATCACATTCAAAGCTAGGTTTTGTAGCCCGCATTGCTCCCTAGCAAGAACACAAGAAAATCCACAGAGCAGCAGAGGAGTATTATCTCCGGAGAGCTCCGGCTGGGTAAACCCCTCGCGCGCATCGCCACGATCCGCTTTTTGTGCAATCTCCGCCCTCCGAACCACAAGGGACCCAGTCCCATAGGTTCTCGTGGGGCATGATCAGCTCTTCCCCGACATCTTTGGCGCGCTGTAGGGGGGGCGCCGAGACTGTGTGAACCCGATTCGGCGGTCGTACGTAACATCTTCATCGACATCTTCGCCGACATGGCGCCAAGAAGAAGCCTTCGGCGGCAGCTGAGCCGTCTGCTGTTAACCCACCACCACCGGAGCCGCCGTGGTGGGGAACGCCGCGGAGGGACCGCGCCGCCGAAGAGCCCACGATGCCGCCAGGTCTGCGGGACAACGCGCCAGGGCGCCGTGTCCGACCGCACCACGCCCATCACAGAGGCGCGATGACAGCCATGATACCCGCGCACCATACGCATCTTTGGATCAAGGCCAAGCTGCAGATCCTGGTTTCGAGACCCGCATGCACCTCAAAGATGCCGGGCATTTAATGGGGTATTTGTCGCCGGGCGGATGCTGCCCTCCTAACTTGGTTAGAGTCCGAGCACATCCCGCTTTTCGCCCGCACGCCGCTGCCGCCAACCACACCAGCGGAAGCCTTGGCGAGGGCTCAGCCATTACTAGATTACCTCCGACGGCCGATAAGGTCGACGAGTGGAGGGCCACACCAGAGTCTCATCGGCTTCGCTTAACGGCGACGCCCCGCTGCAACCGAAGCGCCGCGAATCGCCGGGCGAGGCGATAAGGCGCGAGCCGATGGCGACGAGACTTGCGGGGTGCACCCATCGACACTCCCTTCCCGAAGGTTAAGATCGCCGACTCGCCGGATCCACCTCGACAGTGACTCCACAAAGATCGCCGGATCCGCGAGCTCGCCGCGACCAGCGCCAAGTTCTTCGAACGGCAAGAAGAGGATGCTCAACCCGCATCGAAGGCCAAGAGAAGCGCCATCAATCTGACCAACGCGCCGGGCCCATGTCGATATGCACGCCGCCAGGGGAACCAGCGACTTGTCAGACACGGGTTGCCCTGCTGCTCACTCGTGAGCTGCGGCAAGTCCGTGGCCCGACAAGAAAAACTTCAAACCAGACGCGCCGGAGAAGTACGACGGCAGGACACATCCATCGGAGTTCTCAAAGATTCACACCATCGCGGTGCAAGCTGCGGGGACGAGACGACAAGATCCTCGCCAACTACTTCCCTTGGTGCTCAAGCCAAACGCCGATCTTGGCTCATGCACTTGCCGGATGGCTCTATTTCTTCTTGGCAGATTTGTGCCATCAGCTTGTTGGCGCCTTCACAGCGGCCACAAGCCTCATGGCCAGGAGAGTGATCTCCACCTGCTCGCCTGTATGAGGGGGAGTCTCTCGCAAATTCATCCGTAGATTCACGGGTGCACTACAACATCCCTGACGCCCACCTCGCTGCAAAGGATTAGTGCATTCCATCGTAATGTACGAAATCGCAGGATGAGGGAGGAGATGGCGATGTGCAAAGTGAAAGACGCCAACGAGCTCTACGCCTGGCCGACAAGTGTGCACGCTACCAAGAAGGAAGAAGGCTCCTGAGAGAGTGTGGGAGCAGAGTCTGACAGGGGGACCGCCTGCAAGGAATAGCCGCGGCGGAACAACAGGAGGAAGAAAACCAAGAAATACTAGTTGTCGAGCAGTCCGGCAAGGATGGTACCGCCAACAAAGCTAAGGCCGTGGCTCCGGCAAGGAGGTTGCTGCTGACGCCGACCGCCAAGTCGTGGCGGCCACCGACAAGCCCGATAGCTCCAACAAGCAAGATCAGAAAATCCACCGCACTAAGGGCCACGATCTCCAAAGCTGCAAGAAAGTCGAGCAGCTTGTTGAGCTACAGAGAGCTGAATACGAGCGGCGTAGACAAGGAGAAGGCCCAAGAAGGTGCAGGTGCAGCGAGTAAAAAGAGACCCGGTCGGGAGGACGCCACAAGGCCAAACAGCGGCAAGGAGATGACCTCCCCGCCGCCGACAAGGAAGAAGATGAAGATGACGAGGACTATGAGGACGATGAAGCTGATGAGCAGGAGTTTCAAAAGGCAACAGAGGTCCTTCGCTGACGGTGGTGCGGCCTCACATACCTCACACCGCCAACTCAAGCAATGGATGCGTGAGGTCAATGCAGCAGAACCATCCATAGAGTCACGCAAACCTCTCAAGTGGTCCAAAGACGCCCATCATCTTTGACATTGGGGATCACCCCGATCGCATCATCGCGGTCGGGTGCTTGCCGATGTTGGTCTCACCAACCATCCGCAACCTCAAGGTCACAAAGGTGTTGGTTGACGGCGGGCCGCCTGAATTTGATCTCCTCTCGCAGGCTCCGTAAACTTCAGATCCCCGACAATGAAGCTCAAGAAACCGTACATTCCAAGGAATCAACCCAGAAGGAGCAAGCCCAAGGGGAAGATCGCGCTGCCGGTAACATTCGGCAGCGAGCTCAATTTCAGAACCGAGAGGGTCACGCTTGACGTCGCCGATTTCCATTGCCCTACAATGGCATACTTGGCCGCCCAAAGACTCGCCAAGTTCATGGCCGCCTCATTATGCTTACAACCTACTCAAGATGCCCGCCCGATAAGCGCCATTTCTGTCCATGGCGATAAGAAAGACGCACTTATCTCGCGCCAACAAGATTTATCGATGCAGCAGCATGACAGATAGCAAACCACTTACCGCTGAAGCTCACAGTCAAGAAGAAGACCACCGGTCCGCAAGAGCACCGCTGTTCACTCCGCAAGCGCACTCTTCGAGTGCTGCGCCACCGCCGAGGACGCACCATCGAGCTCCACCGCAAGTGCAACAAGACGATGGCAGCTCCGCCAAAGACCAAGAAGGTGCCCGCCAGGAGGACGGACCGGTGGTACCTTCACCATCGCCACGCTTGATCCTAAATAGGAAGGCGAGCTCGTTGCTTTCTCTCATGGGCGAATGTCGATGTGTTTGCATGGCAACCATCCGATATCCCCGTGTTGCTGTGAAAGTAATTGAGCATCGCTTAGCTGTCTGTCCTCACACAAGGCCCGGCTAAGCAAAGAGTTAGGAAACAAAAAAGGAGCGCCAAGAGTTCATAGCGTAAGAAATCAAAAGTTGGAAGCAGCAGGGCTTGTCGAGGAGTCCTCCACCCCACGTGGTTGGCTAATCCGTAGTGGTACGCAAGGCTAATGGGAAATGGAGACTTTGTATTGACTTCACAGATGTTAATAAAGCCTGTCCCAAGGACCCATTTCTTGCCGCCAGACGACCAGATTGTTGACTCCACGGCTGGATGCGATCCGCTTTCATTTCTTGATGCATATTCAGGATATCATCGATCTTCATGGCGAAGAGGATGAAGAGAAACCGCATTCATCACACCATGTGGCACGATCGCTTATACGGATACCTTTCGTTTGAAGAATGCTGGTTCAACCTTTGCTGTGGTAGTCCATGATGCCTTTGGACCACGATACACGTAAACGTAGAAGCCTACATGGATGATATAGTGGTCAAGAGCAAGGACAGAGCAACCTTGGTTCAAGATTTGATGAGACGCTTGCAAACCTGCGCAAGATCAACCTCAAGCTCAACCCCGAGAAGTGCGTGTTTGGAGTCCCTTCCGCAAGCTTCTCGGTTCTTTGTATCTCAGCGGGAATTGAAGCCAATCCCGACAAGATCAAGGCCATTGAGCAGATCGAGGCACCAAAGCACGCCAAGGATGTCGAGGCTTGCCGGCTGCGTGGCTGCTCTCAGCAGGTTCATCTCTAAGTTCGTGAAGCGCGCCGCTTTTCAAGATTTTGAAAAGGCAGGTCCAATGAAATGGACTCGGCGGAGGCTGCGCAAGGACTTGAAGAGATACCTGTCCTTCACTCCAAGATTTGTCGCACCTAAGCCGCAAGAGAAGTTGTCGCTTAATATAGCGGCAACCAATCAAGTGGTTAGTGCTGCATTAGTAGCGGAGAGGGAGGCAGTGATGAGCCGGCAACCGAGGCAAAGCGATCCAACGACTAGCAAGGGGCTTCCCGCCAAGCTCGTCCCGGCTAAGGACGGATCAGCGCAGGTTGCGACAAGATAAGGAAGAAGATGGTGCAGCGCCAAAGGTACTTTGTCGGCCCCTTCCGCAGGGGCTAGATCAAGGTACTGCGTGTGCGTAAGCTGCCGCCTCCTCATGGCCTCGAGAAAGCTGCGCCATTACTTCCAAGCACATGAGATAACAGTTGTCACTGCTCAATAAGAGGATTCTGCAAAATCCAGGTTGCAACAGTGCAGGATTGTTGAGTGGGCGCTGAACTATCAAGCTTTGGTCTCAAGTTTCAAAGCACTTCAACTATCCAGAGCAGGGCATTGGCAGAATTTATAGCAGAGTGGACGCCAACGTAGGATGAAGAGATTCCGGAGACGAGCATCCCCGTCGAGGAGGCAAATAAAGAATGGCTGATGTACTTTGGCGGTGCCTTCTCGCTGCAAGGCGCCGTGCCGTCAAGGTCGCTTATCGCACCCACCGGGAACACCTCAAATACATAGTCCAAATGCACTTTCCCAAGGAACAAGCAACAAATAATACCGCAGAGTATGAAGGCTTGCTTGCCGGTCTCGTGGATTGCGTGGACCTTGGGATTAAGAAGCTCATTGTCGGAGACTCACAACTTGTCGTCCGCCAAGTAAATAAAGATTACCAGAGTCCGCTGATGGAAGCGACGCTGATGAAGTGAGGAAGCTGAAAAGCACTTTGAAGGCTCGCAAATGGAACACGCCCAAGAGCATGTAATAATGTAGCTGATGGCCTCTCCAAATGTGCCGCACTTAAGTTACCCGTGGAACCAGGGATTTTGTGCTCAAGCTGACTCAGCCAACCGTGACACCATCAACAGATGAGAGCAAAAGAGAAAATTGGTTTCCGTGACTACTTTCCGCAGAGCTCTCTCAGCCGCCAAGAAGGTCCCTAAACCGACGCAAATATCACCGAGGAACAGTCTGCCGCTCGACAAACCATGAAGTTTGTATCGCTGAAGCAACGCCCCGACAAGCTTAGCTCCGCAGCTTGACGGGATCATCGAGCCCGCGGACCCGCAGGTCCTGCCGAGAAGCCGATGGTCCCGCAGTGATAGATGAGCCTTTAGTCCTTATTGTCGAGCCACGTGCTCCAACATGGGCACAGCAGATCGCCCATTTCCTTCTGACAGAGAACTTCCCAAGAGCAAGAAGAAGCGGAAAAGTAGCCCGGCAATAAGTATGTACCAGTTTGTTGACAACATCCCGCATGTAAGAAGACTCAATGGAGTGAAATTGAAGTGCATTTGCCGGAAGACGGATGGTTGTTGGCGGAGATACACGGAGGCATATGTGGTCACCACATTGGCGAAAGAGCACTTGCCGCAAAGCTTTCCGCAAGGTTTCTTCGCCGTAAGCCTTCCAGATGCAACCGCATAAGCAACCAAGTGTGAAGCGCAAGGCCCATTCAAGACAGATACACCAGCCAGCCTCAAGCTCTCCAGACGATCCCTTTATCCTGGCCCTTCTCGGTCCGGGGCTCGACATCTCGCCCTTCCCCGAAATGTCGGGGCTTTGAATACTTGTACGCCGAATCGACAAGTTCACAAAGTGGCCGGCGTGAACCAAGGAGGAAGGTGATAAGACAGCCACCGCCGTTCTTCAGTCAATTGTTTGCCGCTTTGGGATTCCTAACCGGATCATCACCGATAACGCACACAGTTCACGAAGTCGCACCTTCATGCAAGACGCCCAAGATCTTGGCGCCAAGATCTGCTTTGCTTCCGCTGCTCATCCGAGAAGCAACGGTCAAGCGTAGAGGGCAAACGCTGAAGTGCTGCGAGGACTCAAGACCGTAACTTTCGACAGTGCTGCACAAGTGCGGAAGGAACTGGATCGAGGAGCTGCCGCGGTTCTTTGGTCGATCAGACGACGCCAAATCGAGCCACCGCCGCACACCCTTTGCTCTAGTCTATGGAGCAGAGGCAGTTCTCCCCACGGAACTCAGATACGGGTCACCTCGAGTGCTCACTTATGATGAGTTTGAGCAAGAGCAGCTGCGACAAGATGACGCGCTGCTCCTCGAGGAAGATCGCCTTCAGTGCTGTACGAGCTGCTCGTTATCAGCAAGCTTTGCGCCGCTACCATAGCCGCAGTTAATGCCGAAGCTTCGAGGAAGGCGACCTTGTTCTTCGCTCTCAATCCGCCAAGAATTCCAACAAGTTGACGCCAAAGTGGAAGGCCCTTATCGGGTAAAACGAGTCACTAGGCCCGCGTTGTCCACCTTGAGACCGAAGACGGCTTTCCGTGAGCAATTCCTGAACATAGAGCATCTTCGCAGTTTTACCCATGAGGCGCTGCTGCCGGAACCTGCTCCGACAACCACCCTTTGTACAAGTCTTGCCGCTGTTGCATGTAATCCTTTGTACAAAGCCGGGCGCAGACCCTGCGCATCAAGAAGCCTATGGTTAAGACATTTTCGTAAATACATGCCTTCATTATCAAATATGCATGTGTTTACTAACATCTTGTGCAGCACCAACCCGTAGTTTATAATGAGCCACCGGCTCCACAACTTTCTTTTTTCTTCTTTCTTCTCAAACAAGAAGAAGGTTCATCCACCCACAAGTTAACCGGGGAGAGGAGGAGATAGTGGCATGGGTCGACAAGCTTCACGACAAGCCCGCCGAGGAACTATCGCCTTGCCGAGACGGACAATGAAAAGCTAAGTTGCTAAGTTTGCGACCAGTTTTAAATTTTCGTTATCTTCCTCGAACGATAGTACTTTGTATGGAAAACCTATGCGCGAGGAACCAAATCGTGACTGGTCGCTACTTTACTTTGTTTCGAGTCCGCCAACAACTTAAGTGAGCTGCGGCTAGTCCGCGACGAGGTTGCTTGTCGGTAGCGACCCCGCCAAAGAAGTTGCTGAAGTTCCGCACTGGCGCCAAGGCAAGGGTGCTCGCACCGCAAGTTTCCGAAAGCGAGGGTAAAACATACAAGGAAGAAATCGTAAAGGAAATAACTTTGCATTCGATGGCCTAAGATAGTGTATGTTACGAAGATAGCTTATCGCTGCACTAGCCTAATCGCTCGCAGAGATCCGTAATAAAAGCGAAGAAAGAAAGGTGCGCAAGATCCAAACCCCGCAAGCTAGAGTTGCCGGGCTGCGGCAAGCCAGCGCTGCAGAGGCTGCGGTAAGCCAGAGTTGCCGGGCTGCGGTATCGATAAGCCTTTTCGTCTTTCTCAAACATCCTCTTTATTAAAAACATTCTTCTCGATACAGTCCGTGGAGAGTGAAAACATGAAAAGAGGATTACAAGTTCTTATGCGATAAGGCCCAAGGCTTACAAATTAAAGATAAGATGCCCGTAATCCCTTTTCTGTCCCTATCTTCGTGGAGGTAGGTTAAGGAGGCGGAAGGGCAAAAGGAGCGCTTACGCTGAGCTACAGGTGCCGAAGGCACCAAGAGAACATGCCGGGCTCTCCGGCTTTCGGGACGGCGGCGCCGAAGCGGGCTCAAGACAGGGCGGCAGGACGTCAAGATGTCTGCCGAGGGCACTACGCCTCGCATTCGCTTGACGGCCTTGTCGCCATCCTCTTCCCTTCTCGCAGCCTCCCCACGCCAGCCGCCAAGGAGACGCACTGGGGTTCAAGGAGACGGCGACACGGATGATGGGTCGCCGGTGACGCGCGAGCGGCGCCGCAACTAGTTGGGCCCGCCACCTCGCCGTCGTTGTTGTTTCTCCTCGCCACTCGCCGAGGAGGAATCGCCGCCGTCGGAGGAGCTATCCACGCAGCACCTCGCCCGAAAGCAAGATCCTCAAGACCTTGACGGAGAGGAGGTCACCTCCATTAACTTAAAATGGAGGGTAAACCCCGCCAACAGGTTGTGGATACGGGCTAACGCCTTCCACCCGCGATCAAGATATCACATTAGGGGCTGGGAATACAACGCGACTCACGTGCCGCTAATCCCACAGCCCTCATGTGTAATCTCAACGCTCAGCGGATCCGACTCCATCGCCATCGCGAACGGAGCTGGAAGCCGAGACGACGACGAGGCGCCTGGCAAAGCTTGGACGAAGAACTCGCAAGGGTCGCCCACCGTATGGACCGCCAAGGGAGAGGAACTGCTTGGGGCGGAGACGGCACGCCACCCGACCGCCTCTTCCCCGAGCGCCGAGCCGCCACCACTCGCCGGAGAGGAACCGCCGACGGAGGCAGAGACGGCACACCGCCGCCCGCTTTCTCCCTGCTCTCGGCTCATCCACGACTCGCCTCCCTCTTCCCTTGTGGCTGGCTCTGCCACCCCGGGCGTGGATTGGGAGGTTCGCTGTCTCAGCTGCAACCTCGCCGCCACCGATGGAGAATCAAGGTTCCTTTCTCCATGGCGAATGGGAGAAAGGGAGCAAGTCAAGAAAGGAAGGGATGGGAGAGTATGAGTCAAGGCCCCTTCCGCCTCTTCTTAAAGAAGCAAGGTGGGGGCTCGCCGCCCGGCCGCTAATCAAGGCACAGAAGAGCAGGAATCTAGACAGACCTGCTGCCTCGCGCAGAACGCCCGCTTCACTTCCACCGCCTGTGACCCCGAGTGCATGGGAACCACGTGGCGGAGATGCAGAACTGAGGCGACAGATGAGGCGACCACACGCCGCCCACTTCGCCCACGACACCACAATTAACGTGGTGCTACAGAGGAACGCGTGGGCGCGCTGCTCGTGGGAGACGGGTGGGTCCAAGGCAAGTAACGGCGAATCAAGACCACGCTACTGCACACTCGCTTTTGGGCCTTGCCCAACAGAGCTCGGCGCTGCAGGTGGCCCAGCCCGGGGCTCCTGCCGGTGAACTAGAGTAGGGTACCCTAGTACCTAACTCGCACGGACAGCCAGCGCCCACGGCAGGGCCGGGCTTGATGGCCACCAAGATCCTCACTGCCCTTGGAGCCATTCAAGAGCAGAGCAGCCAAGGCCCCGCAAGAGGAGCTTGCCGAAGGCCACCAGTATAAAGGAATAAGGCCCCGCAAGAGGAGCTTGCCGAAGGCTTGGCAGCGCTGAACCCCTGCGCCGACAAGGTTCCCGCCACGGCAAAGCGCTTGCCGGGCGGGCGACTTCTCTTCATCTCCGCCCAGCTCACCCGCCAACGTGTCACCACGGGCTCTCCTGGCACGCTGGTCGGCGGGCCGCAGCCAGCGGGAGAAGCGACAGACGGCGCCGACAAGCCACCATCGTGGCGGACGGAGGCGCACTTAACGGTCCTTGTTACACTCGTTTGGCGATCGAGACGGCATTGATGACCCTTGTCCCTTGCCGCCGAGTTAGGTATAGATTATCGTGACACTGCATAAAGCGTGTACCAACCCAGGTTTTACCATTGTAACCTTGTCTACTTGCCACATGTGGTAACCCCTTGTGCTTATAAAAGGAGGCCCGAGGGCAACGAGAAAGGGTTCGCTAGTTCCGGTCTAGCTCCAAATTAGTTCATCACATTCAAAGCTAGGTTTTGTAGCCCGTGATTGCTCCCTTAGCAAGAACACAAGAAACTCCACAAAGCAGCAAGAGGAGTATTATCTCCGAGAGCTCCAAAGCTGGGTAAACCCTCGCGGCGCATCGCCACGATCCGCTTTTGTGCAATCTCCGCCCTCCGAACCACAAGGGACCCAGGTCCCATAGGTGCTCGTGGGGCACGATCGCTCTTCCCCACATGATGGATCCACAAGTTGTACATGTAATGCCATTTTATAAAATGAGTAAAAGTACCCATTAATTCTGGAATGATTTTAGAAACATTTAGAAATTGGTTTCACTGGATTTGGAGTTGAAACGAATATAATATGGATTTTTGAAGTGGACTTATGTGGATAAATGACCTTTTTAAAGGTTCAGTGAAAACCAAGGACAAAAAAAAATGTCCACTGGGTCCTATCAAATAGGACTTGATTTATGGAGTCTCTAGAAATTTGAATCATCAAATTTGGAGTTCATTTAATTGTTTTGTGGATTTTACAAATTTATAGAAAAGGAAAAAGAGAAGGGAAAGGGGTATACCTTATCCAAATAGCACCAAAGTAAAGATAGCAGCGGGCCGGCCCAGCGGCTCAGCTGCGCGGGTGTCAGGGGCAATGTCGAAGGCGTATTCCATGGAAGACGCCTTCCCCGAGCGAAGGCGGCAGCGGGCAGAGCTCGTTTCACTTAAACGGGCGGGCCCGCCCACCGGTCGCCGACGAAGGGGCCCGTGCTCAGCTCTGCCTCCTACCTCCCGCCGAACAGAGCAGGGCAGGGGAGGCAAGGCCGAAGGGCGCCTGGCGTTTTCCCCGGCGGTACAAGCACCTCCGGCGACGCCGGCGCATCGGCAAGGCCAGAGGCCGTGACGATCAGAGAAGGCGCCGATCATGTGGACGGGTCTGACGGTGGTGATGCTGTTCGACGGAACAACCATGGGGAGGAGGGGGAGAAGCACGGGAGGGTCTCCCAGTGACGGTGGTGGCGCTTGTGGGGACCCCGACTCATAAGTCGTGATCACCGAATGCACGTACAAAGGATCCCGAGATCAATGCTCACCAACACACGTAAGCTGAATAACAAGAGTCTTACATCCATACATACCGCCTTACACAAATTATGACCATTATGGTCAAGTCTTACATCGATAAAGCCTTAAGGGCTGAACATCAAAGGAAACACAAGCAGCGGAAATCTTCGTTGATAAGTAGAACCCATGCCATCTGCCTTAACCCTACTGCATTCTCGACTGAAACGCCCTAGTTCGCATGTTCGCTCCAAAGAACTCTTCTTCAACTCCGTTCTTCCATGCCCGGTCAATTAAATAACCAGGGCAAGCCAATGAGTACTTTGAATGTACTCGCAAGCAACCCATGTTTTGGTTCGAGATACCACAATGCATGATATAGGTAAATTTTTGCGTAAAGCTAGTTTTGAGTGCAATGACATGTTCAACAGCTTGTAAGATATGCATCAGAGAATTCAAGTATCCATGAGGACAGATTACAGATATCAACATAAATAGAGGGGCACCAACCCAACTCAATCATGTCAAGTCCCTTGACTAGACCCAAGTAGTTATCCAAACACACACACCCGGTTTGTAAACATGTGGACGAGCCCAAGAGCGGTTACCTAACTGTCCTTGACCGTGGACACGGCTATTCAATAGTTTTACACTGTAGAGGTTGCACACTTTACCCACAAGATCCGGGAACTTCCGTGTCATCCACGACCAACAGATCTCAAGTACCCGGTAAGCACTGATCACTATCTTCCCTAGACGACACTAACAAGGAGTCCACTCGTTGTTCCAGATCCTCACGATGTACATCTTACGAGACTCGCCAAGATCGTAATATCCGAGAGGGGACACAACGTGTATTCGTGCCCTCGTGAAAACAGTCATGGCCGCCTCTACCGGCACGAACCCGCCCCGAGAGAGAGCACCAACTCTCCCCGCACTAGTAATGCGGCTCCAAGCTAGTATCGCCTAGGTAATCAAAAATGCCCTTTCCCATATAAGGGTAGAGTGGTTATGCATGTAAGGTTGGAATAACGGTCGCAACTTAAACCAATCCGCTTTTGAAAACAATACACACACTTGCCTCGCACACCACTTCGTCATCAAGTGGCTACCCAACTCATCATCTCCTCGGCATAAGTGGCACCCGATGGGGTTTTCGAGAAGTCCTTTGAAAATACTTTGTCTCCATCACCATGCATATTCCCGCCCCTTTTATGTAGCACTACTTTAGCATCCTATTCATTCCCACCGCATAACCCTCATAAGAAGGTAGGGTCATGCACAATGCAAGTATCAACGAGGAAGTAACGTGGCAAGCCACCCCATGTGGTCACCACAATATCGTGTCTCGTGCAAGCAATAAAAGTGCTATATGGCATGCATAAAAGGGTTTCATAGACATGGTCAAAGGGCTGCTTGCCTTGGTCTTCAAAGTCTTCAAGTTCTTCAAACCCTTCTCCTTCTTCTTCTTCTTCAAGAACTTCGCCTAATACGGGATCTAATCGTCGCAAGAAAATAACGAGAAAAATAAGGCAATAGTAAAACAGAAAACCAAAGTGCTCGTAAAAATGTCAACTTATTTTTGGTAAATACCAGGGGGAACTCTAAGAAGGAGAAAATTATTAGTTATGGATTTGGAGTTGTATGATAGGAGAAATGGATTTTCAGAGGGGAATATAAATGCTCAAATCTGAATTTAAATTTGAACAAGATGTAAAAGTTTGATGGATATTTATGAAAGTTACACCATTAAATAGGTGGGATTTTTAGAAGAATTTAGGAGTTGGAATTACTGCATTTGGATTATTATTTAACCTGTGGAATTATTTGAAATATAATGTAAAAAGAAAAGGAAAATCGGCGCCGTGTCACCGGGCCGTAAAGGTCACAAGGCAGCAGGCCCAGAGGGATTCAGCTCACAAGGTTGCCACGTCAAGGCGAAGGCAAAACGCCTTCCGCCGACGCAGAAAACGGTTCATACTGCTGCAATTTTAAACCTGATAGGTGGGGCCCACCCAACAGTATGTGAGGCTGACTGACGGGCCCCACGGCCGTCGTCTTCCACCTCGAGCCAGATAGGGAGGCGAGCTCACCGCGCCGCTGTGGTCGACGGCGAGGTGATCCGAGGGCACTGCGCACTCAGGCGGAGTCGCTGCTCGGGTGGAGGTGGAGGCGGCCGAGCGCAGGTTTCGGCCACGACGAGGAAGGCGGCAAAGCTCGGAGGAGTTCGCCTGGCCGATTTCGGTTACAAACGAGGCGGGGAGAGAGGGAAATGGTCGAGAGGTGAGGCGGTTCCAGATCGAGAGAGAGAGGGCAAAGGAGGCCTGTACCACGAGATCAACGATCGACCGAGGCGGCGGAGCTCCGGTCGATCCCGAGCATAGAAGCTCTCCGAGGCTGATTGGGTGGTGCGGGCACGCGCTTGGGGGTGTGAGAAGGAGGTGGATGCCACGAGAGAGACTCGGGCGAAGCTTAATAGCCGGGCGCCGGTCCACCGTGGACTCGTGCGCCGGTGAGATCACGGGCGAGACCAGAGGCCGTGTGGGCACACGAGGGTGAGTCCGGGCCGTTCGTGGATGAGGCCTACGACCAGGTGAACAAAGAGAACGAGCGGGGGAGGGCCAGAGGCTGCGCAAGGTGAGTTCGCCATTGAGCTCTCGGGCGGCCGGCACGTAAAGTAGCCGAGGCGAGAGGAGGGAGAAGGAGGAGGGGACAGAGGCGCATGGCGGCATGGATGTCGAGGAGCATCGGCCGGCATGAGGGGAGAGCCGAGGTGGCCGGAGGCGTTGGAAGGGGCGGCATATAGGGGAGCGCATCAGAAGGCCCCCAGAAGGCAGTATATGGCCGGCATGGCCATTTTTCCAAATGGCCTGGTTTGGCCTCTAGTGTCCTGGGGCTCTAGGGGAAGTAAACAAATGGGAGGAAGCATTGATGCCATGGATGGCCACCGGAGTGAGGAGGGAGGTGAGGAAGAGGGGCAAGGGCTGTCCAGAGGGGTAAATGAGGTGGTTTCACCCTCAATCATTGAGCTGAGATGCAGCCATCACATCGGAGGTAGAGGGGACTAGGAGGAGCTGTGGTAAAAGTGGAGCTCAAGGAGAATAGTTTTAGTGCTCAAAATGGTGATTATTGAAAAGTGGCGTAAGGTGTTTGATAATGGTTTTGGCAAGCAAATGATTTCCAATTGCCATGAGACTCCACAGGTGAAATTACACATAAAAATAGGGCCTCCCACCAATTTCGAAGCTTATTTGGGCAAAGTTGCCAATGCAACTTTTGTAAACCCTAGAAATGAGCAGAAATGGACTTGTGTAGATCTAGTTGAGAAAATCACTTCTCTTGATGCACTACTTGGTGTAGTGGCCTCATTTGGTCATGTGAACATCCTCACAAAAGTTGGGGTCAAGGAGAGAAAGTTGGTAGTACAAAGTTGTTCAAATTTGGTTCTGGACAGGAAGGGTTTTGGGGCTCTTTGATCCATTTAACTTGTTCTCCAACTTGTGCCACTTTGTCTAGGTGCATTATTACACCATTTGAGCATGTTCACCAAGTGTGAGAGCATTTGGACATATTTGACAAAGGCAAAGTTGTTCAAACTTGAAAAGGTTAGAAGTGGTTTTGAGAGGGTTTCATGGGGTTATACTGCTTTCCATGACATGAGACTTGGCAATATCATCAATCATGTCATATGTGACATGCTAGAATTTTCTTGGAATTTTTGGGGAATATTTTTTGTAAATATTTCAAAAGATTGAAATATCCGTAAAGGGTTTTGAGGATTTGACCAATATTTTGAACATTACCATGTGTTGAAACTCTTATATATGGGAAATATATGCCCACTGAGTTTCCCTGATTTTTGTCAAATATTTTTTAAACAATAAAATAATTTTTCCCTATTAAAGACCATTTCTGGCCTTAAGAAAAAGCTTTTAAATAAAATAGGAAAATAACTTTTAAAATTATATTTTGTGGTTTATGGAATCCTATATCTAATAGGTTTCAAATATACTCTTTGAAATATTTTTCATACCACAAATCAAGTACTTGCAAAGGCAAATCTCAATTCAAGGGTTTTGAAAAACTAATTTTAGAAAATACTTTTGGCCAAATTATGTTTGTAAGAAAATACTATATTGCTCTATACACATGGCATGATCATTGGGCGTAAGCTTGGGGCAAGGAGATGAAGTATAGAAGGTGGAGTTGTGTTGACCTTAAAGAGCACTTGAAAACACAGAGAGAAACCAACTCCAAATAAAAAGTCAAATAATGCAAAAGTTTTTGTCAAACCACATTTTATCATGATTTATCATCTTAAGTGTTGTGCCACGAAAATCAGGGTGTGACAAAGCCCAAAGGCGGTCCAGAGGGAAGGAGGAGGAGAGATGGGTGCGACTTTTGGCGGAGTCCGCGGCCTCGGCCCGGCCATGGGGAGCGATGGAGGCTCTGGGAGAGGAATGGCTTGGTCCAGAGGATGCTCGGAGGGAGAGGGAGCAAATGGAGCAGCGAGGAGGGTCTGAACGGCCTTATATGGCGAGGCCACGGCTCACCGTGAGACGCGCCTACGGCACCATGGAAATGGCCGCTGTGGCCACGGGAGGAGGCTCGGGTTGTCTCAAGGCCGGGAGAAGGAAAGGGGAGCGGGTGAGGTCGAGGCGAGCCAGCCAAGGGGGCTGTGGAGTGGCCGAAGTCGGGCGGCGCCTGTCTGCACGCGAGGAGAGCCGAGAGGGATAGAGAGGAGGGGGACGACAGCTTGCCGTGCACTCGGACGAGAGGCGACCTCGGGGACACGAGGGGAGGCCCTAGGTGGTCCGGTGGCTTGGCAGAGAGCAGCTACAGGTTAGGGCAAGATCAGAGCGCCGCCCAGCTGCCTTTGGCCGGCATGGCCATTGTTTTGGCAAAGTGGGCGCGCCACTAATGTCCTGTAGTGCTAGGGGTAGTAAAGAAGTGTGAGAGGCATTGGATGCCCTGGAGAGCCAGTAGGAGAGGAGAGAGGTTGAGGGAGAGAGAGAAAATGGCTGTCCAGAGAGAGAAGGAGAGGGTTTCACTCACCAATGTTTGAGCCATGGCCATGCTAAACTTACTAGAGGTAAAGGAGAACTAGAAGAGGCTCTGGTAAAAGGTTGGGCTCAAGGAGAACAAGGGAAGAGGTGAAAACATCAACTTTTAAAAATTGCCAGAAGGTGTTTGATGTAGGTTTGGGCAAGAAATTTAATTTCATTTGACATGAAACTTAACAGGATGGAATGGCACATAGAAGTAGGGTGTTCCACAAATTTTGAGCTCATTTGGGAAAAATAACCAATGTAACTTCGGTAAACCCTAGAAATCAGCAGAAATGAACTTGTGTAGATCTAGTTGAGAAAATCATTTCTCCTTGATGCACCACTTGGTGTGGTGGCCTCATTTGGTCATGTGAACATGCTCAAAAAAGTTGGGGTCAAGGAGAGAAAGTTGGTAGTACAAAGTTGTTCAAATTTGATTCTGGTCAGAGAGGGTTTTGGGGCACTTTGATCAATATAACTTTTTCTCCAACTTGTGCCATTTGGTCTAGATGAATGATTAGACCATTTGAGCATGTACACAAGATTTGAGAGCATTTGGACATGTTTGGCAATGTAAAGTTGCTCAAACTTCAAAATGGACAGAATTGGTTTTGAGGGGATTTCATGGGGTTATGCTATTCTCCATGACATGATACTTGTCAAGATCATCAAACATGTCATATTTGACATGCTAGAATTTTCTTGGAATTTCTGGAGAATATTTCCTTTGTAAATATTTCAAAAGCTTGAAATATCCAGAAAGGGTTTTTGAGGGATTTGACCAATATTTTGAACATGACCATGTGTTGAAACTCTTATATATGGGAATATATGCCCACTGAGTTTCCCTGATTTTTGTCAAATATTTTTAAAACAACAAAATAATTTTTCCCTATTAAAGACCATTTCTGGCCTTAAGAAAAGCTTTTAAATAAAATAGGAAAATAACTTTTAAAATTGTATTTTTGTGGTTACTGGGAGTCCTACATCTAATAGGAGTCAAATATATTTTTATAAATATTTTTACTGCCCTTAATTAAGTACTTGAAGTGCAAATCTCAATTCAGGGTTTTGGAAAACTAATTTTTAAAATACTATTTGGCCAAATTATTTTGTGAGAAATTATTTTTATGCCCTATACACATGGCATGATCATTGGGAAAGGTTTTGGATCAAGGAGAAGGGTATAAGAGTTGGAGGATTTATTTGATTTTTAGAGCACTTTCAAACAACAACAAACATTAAATCAAAGCAAAGACAAAACACTCAAAAGTTTTTGTCAAACCACATTTTAGCATGATTTAATGACTTTAAGTGTTGTGCCATGAAAATCAGGGTGTGACAGACCTACCCCTTACAAGAATCTCGCCCCCGAGATTCCCAAACTAGGCGCTGAAAGGGTATGGAAACTTGGATTCGGGTAGTCTTCACGCCCTCATACTACTTCGCTTCGCTTGGTGCTCCATTGAACTAGAAGTACTTGATGGTGTGGCTTCGTATAACATTCTTCTTGATCCAGGTTTCTAATGGGTAGCTCGTGGTAGGTCGATTGGGCTGGGGTCGATGGCTCGTGGTCGATGTCCTTGTAGAGACCGGGCTAGTTGGGGAGTTGGGAACGCCTCCGAGTGGTGTCGTGGGAAAAACATTGTGCACAATAGGTAACTCTGTGGTAACTCCAGCTGGTAGCCGCTCTACTCTTCGCCTTGAAGTGATCTTGAGGGGTTGTTAAATCTTGGAGTGATCTCAAGGGGCCGATGAATCTTGGTGTGGGTCTCCTTGTCATGGAAATGCTTGGTTCCTTAGAGAGGAGTGGCTTGCGATACACATGGTCTTTGACGCGAAGTATACTTATTGAAGATGGTGGTTGGTGTAGTCCTTCCTCCTAGACATGACAATCTTCAGATGTTCCTTGACCAACTCAACGATTCTTCTTCCGTCTTCGGGTAGACAAGTATGTCACCAAAGAAAGATGACAACTAACGTGTCCAAGCACTCCATGAAGTCTATGGGGTACGAAAGTGGGTTGAGGCATTGGTGGTGGTCACGTTGAGTATCGCCAAGGTCTTATCGATCTAGAGCCAAAGCCCAAGGTCGATCCCACCATGTTGTGGCTTGGTAGGGCTCAAGGGTTTCAAGGATTCTAGGTGCGAGTGAACGCTATCATCTTATCCTTGAGCACAGTTTTGAGATGCCAATTATCCTCTAGTCCTTTAAACAAATCACATCATATGACCGATAGCATCATTACGATAGGTCAACTCCAACCATCACTCATGCTATTCATATCATCATGACTCCTGAGAGGAGGTCTAGCAAACTCATATATGTCTACGATCCCCAAAGTCATATGTATGGCTACCCCTAAAAATCCATGGGTATACAAGCTTCCAAGATGGAGTTAAACATGACAATCCAAGTGCTCACCCTATTCTTCCAAGGTCTAAGATAAATCACCTCTATCCTAAGGAAACACGTCGTAAGCCACTCCAAGATCTTGTTTCCTTCCTATGAATCAACCAACAGCCCATTAACTTCCATCAATCACTACATAATCCATTTAATCCTACAAATCCAATGTTTATGATGTTCCACATGATCTCCTAAAGTCCATATAATCCCCAAACACTTGAAAGGGCTGTCTCTACTATAGTAAGTCCACCAATTCCATTATCAATGGTCAATAAACTCCAAGGTCAAGCTTATATCAACTCCGACAATTAATCCAATCTCCTAGTTTATTGTTCACCGAGAAACGTGGTATCACGATCAAGATTATCAATCTGAATCCAATTTATCTCAACCATGTAGACTTACTCAACATCTATACTCAACTAGGATCACCTTTTAAATCCAAATCTTGTGCCCAACGAGAATTTCTACACTTTCTCCCAAGTTATTTACGTAATAAGTATCTCCTATCATTATCCCCGCTAAGTCAAACTTTATACTTCCAAGAACTTTTAGCTTATGCATCATAATTTTCCCATTAATTCCAATTTATCCAAGGGTAATGAAAGCTATGCTACTCTATATTAATGATCCCACCAAGTTCATCTGCCAATATGAAAGCCTCATAATCCACCAAATAGTCTCAGATGATCCCTCAAAGTCATTGATATGAACTCATCAAGTCATTTGTCCTCTATTCCTATATCCTCAAACTGGTCTTCCCTATGACATCGTCAGTCCTGGTGCTATATTAGGATGATAATGTGCTTGTTCACTATGTCCGCTAGTTCCATAATGAACCCAGTGTTGTGCGAGGTTTACATAGGCTTAACTGGTTCTCTTGCAATTCTGTGGGTTAAGCACATGGTTAAGGACCGGGTATCTCATGAAGTCTCAAGGGTCTAGGAATGGATTTCTAGTCCGAGGGTTAAACATAACTCTACGGGTTTCACTTGGTCGAGGAGGCTGCAACAAAAGTCTTCAAGTTAGTTGGTTGTCAAGCATTCCTTGGTGCATCTTGTCTTGCTGGTCTTCAGCTTGAGGAGAGAGATGAGAGGTATACGAGCATAAAAGGGGATGCCTAAAGGGGTTCTATAGTGCAGTGCAAACAAACAAGTGCCAAAAAGGCCAAACACAAACAACAAAATAAGGCAGGTGATATAGTTATGCATTTGTTGCCTAGGGCAAAAGGGCGATCGATATCAAAAACACAAACAAATAAAAACAAGTAACACACAATCATGGTTCTATTCAACCATCATACGGACTCGATCAAGATAGGGGGTACACGACTCATCCTACCCTAGGAGTTCTCGGACTAAGTAGTCATGCTTTACTGCGCCTCGTGCGCCTTCCGAGCTTTCCTCCTGTTGCTACGCCTCTTGTAGTTGTTCAATGAAACGATCCAGCTTGAGCCTCAAGATTCTTCAACAACTTTTGCCCGTCAAGTGATGGGGTGAAGGTGGCTCGTGAATCGGCATTGACTTGGTCTCCTTTGTCTTCTTAATCATGACGATCCCTCTTGCCTTCTAAGGCGCCGAGTGTACCGTAGGCAACCCTTTATGTAGTGACACTAACAACGATAATAGAGGTCCAACCTATGAGTTACGTTGATGACAACATTGATACCAAGAGCGGGGACTAAGAGAACTGCTTTTCCTGCTCACTATAGTGAGGCGGCCCAATGGCTAGGTTCTCATCCACCGTGGTTGCCGATACAACAACGGTAGTGACAGGTTACCCTATTAGCGATGTATACCATGATCTTGCATATCCAATGCCCCGATCGTCAGAGGCTAAGGTTGCATCGCCTTGGGGCAAGGTCAAGGGTGTCACCATCTCCCGGCCTTCGTGTCCTCATCCTCCAGGATGTAACTTCTATTGGTATCATCTTGTTGTGATGTCGCCAATCTTGTGTTCCGGTGATGTGAATGAATGTCTGGAAAGGCATCTTCCTTCTATATTATCCACGAGGATTACAAGGAATCCAGTGGTCAGGGGCATAAGGGTTCTAGCGACCAAAGGTTTTGAAGGGGAAGAGATCAATAAGGAAAGTATACCTTAGTTTTCGAAAAACTGAGAAGGGAAGAGAAGTATAGATAGTTTTGAAAACTAGTAGTAGTTTTGGAAATAGTTTTACCCTAACTAACGACCATGCTAACTAAGGCTTCCTAAAGTCAGGATTGCTCTGATACCAGCTTTGTGGGGACCCCGACTCATAAGTCAACATCACCGAATGCATGTGTACAAAGGGTCCCAGATCAATGCTCACCGAACACACGTAAGCTGAATAACAAGAGTCTTACATCCATACGCACCATTTTACACAAGTAGGACCATTATGGTCAAGTCTTGAGTGTATCATCGCAGCGAAATCTTCAATAACAACTTGGACCCATGCCATCCGCCTTAACCCTACAGCATTCTGACCGGGAAGCGCCCTAGCTCGCATGTTCACACCAAGTATTCTTCATCATATCCCGCCTTTCATGCCCGGCCAATAAAATAACCAAGGAAGCCAATGAGTACTTTGAATGTACTCGCAAGCAACCCATGTTTTGGTTCAAGATACAACATTTCATGATATAGGTAAATTTTGTAGAAAGCTAGTTTTGAGTGCAATGACATGGTCAACAACTTGTAAGACATGCATCAGAGAATTCAAGTAACCATGAGGGCAGGTTACGATATCAACATAAATAGAGTGGGCACCAACCCAACTCAATCATGTCAAGTCCCTTGACTTGACCCAAGTAGTTATCCAAACACACACACCGGTTTGTAAACATGTGGACGAGCCCAAGAGCGGTTACCTAACTGTCCTTGACCGTGGACACGGCTATTCAATAGTTTTACACTCGCAGAGGTTGCACACTTTACCCACAAGATCCGGGAACTTCCGTGTCATCCACGACCATGATACCTCAAGTACCCGGGTAAGCACCGATCACTACCTTTCCCTAGACGACACTAACAAGGAGTCCACTCATTGTTCCGATCCTCACGATATACATGATACAAGACTCACTCGAGATCGTGAATATCCGAGAGGGGACACAACGTGTATCCGTGCCCTATAAAGACAAATATGGCCGCCTCTACTGGCACGACCTCGCATCGAGAGAGAGCACCAACTCTCCCCGCCACTAGTAATGTGGGCTCCAAGCTAGTATCGCCTAGGTAATCAATAATGCCCTTTCCCATATAAGGGTAGAGTGGTTGCTCATGTAAGGTTGGAATAACGGTCGCAACTTAAACCAATCCGCTTTTGAAAACAACACACACACTTGCCTCGCACACCACTTCATCATCAAGTGGCTACCCAACTCATCATCTCCTCGCATAAGTGGCACCCGACGGGTTTCCAAAAGTCTTTGAAAATACTTTGTCTCCTTCATCATGCATATACCCGCCCTTTTTATGTAGCATCTACTTTAGCATCCTACCTACTCCCACCCAAGCATAACCTCATAAGAAGGTAGGGTCATGCACAATGCAAGTATCAACGAGGAAGTACGGTGGCACCCATCAAGGTGGTTACCACCTCATCATGATTCCATTATGACAACAATATGGTGCTATATGACATGCATAAAAGGGTTTCATAGACATGGTCAAAGGGCTGCTTGCCTCGGTTCATCGTAGTCTTCAAGCCTTCGTCCATCTCCAGTATTTCGCCTACTTCACAACTAACGCCTAAACAATCATAGTAAGCAACGCAACAAGGCAGAAAATAAAAGTGCTCTAAAAATGTGAGTTGACTTTTCTAGGATACCTCTGGTCATATGAGGAATGACCAAGGTGATTTCATTGAAGTGGATCAATGGATATTTCTAAACATTTCAATATGATGGAATCAATGGATTTGATGGATCCACAAGTTGTACACAGTAATGCCATTTTATAAAAATGAGTAAAAGTACCCATTAATTCAAGCATGATTTTAGAAACATTTAGAAATTGGTTTCACTGGATTTGGAGTTGAAATGAATATAATATGGATTTTTGAAGTGGACTTATGTGGATAAATGACCTTTTTAAAGGTTTAGTGAAAACCAAGGACAAAAAAATGTCCACTGGGTCCTATCAAATAGGACTTGATTTATGGAGGCTCGAAATTTGAATAATCAAATTTGGAGTTCATTTGATTGTTTTGTGGATTTTACAAATTTACGTAAAAAGAAAAGAGAAGGGAAAGGGGTATACCTTGTCCAAATGCACTGCAGTAAAGATAGCAGTGGGCCGCCCAGCCGCTTAGCTGCTGCTGGTGTCAGGGGCGACGCCAAGGCGATTCCATGGAAGACGCCTCCCGAGCGAAGGCGGCAACGGGCAGAGCCTGCTTCACTTAAACGGGCGGGCCCGCCCACCTGGTCGCCGACGAAGGGGCCCGTGTCGAGCCTGCCTCCTACCAAGGCCGAACAGAGCAGAGGCAGGGGAGGCAAGGCCGAAGGGCGCCGGCTGTTTTCCCCGGCGGTACTGCCACCTCCGGCGACGCCATGCGGCATCAAGGCCAGAGGTCACACAAGATCTAACTGCAGGCACGGCCGCCTGGCCACCGGGTTGAGCAAGGCGCCGATCACAAGCGACAAGGCTGACGGTGGTGATGCAGCCACGGAACAGCCTTGGGGAGGAGGGGAGAAGCACGGGAGGGTCTCAAGGGTGACGGTGGTGGCGCCTAGTGCGGTCCAGAGGGAAGGAGGAGGAGAGATGGGTGCGACTTTGGCGGAGTCCGCTGCTCGGCCCGCCATGGGGAGCGATGGAGGGCTCGGGAGAGGAATGGCTTGGTCCAGAGGATGCTCGGGAGGGAGAGGGAGCAGATGGAGCAGCGAGGAGGGTCTGAACGGCCTTATATGGCGAGGCCACGGCTCACAGAGACGCTGCCACGGGCACCATGGAAATGGCCGTGGTGGCCACGGGAGGAGGCTCGGGTTGTCTGTGGCGCCTGTGGGCGTGGGTCCAAGTCGGGGAGAAGGAAAGGGGAGCGGGTGAGGCCGAGGCGGCTGGCCAGGCTGTGGAGTGGCCGAAGCGGGCGGCGCCTGTCTGCACGCGAGGAGAGCCGAGAGGGAGAGAGAGAGGGGACGATAGCTTGCCATGCACTCGACGCCGAGGCGCACTCGGGGACACGAGGGGAGGCCCTATGTGGTCCGGTGGCTTGGGCAGAGCACCTACAGGCTAGGGCGCACAGAAGCGCCTCCAGAGCTGCCTTGGCCGGCATGGCCATTGTTTTGGCAAAGTGGGCGCGCCACTAATGTCTGGTAGTGCTAGGGGGAGTAAAGAAGTGTGGAGAGGCATTGGATGCCCTGGAGAGCCAGTAGGAGAGGAGAGAGGTTGAGGGAGAGAGAGAAAATGGCTGTCCAGAGAGAGAAGGAGAGGGTTTCACTCACCAATGTTTGAGCCATGGCCATGCTAAATTTACAAGAGGTAAAGGAGAACGAGAAGAGGCTCTGGTAAAAGGTTGGGCTCAAGGAGAATAAGGGAAGAGGTGAAAACATCTACTTTTAAAAATTGCCAGAAGGTGTTTGATGTAGGTTTGGGCAAGAAATTTAATTTCATTTGACATGAAACTTAACAGGATGGAATGGCACATAGAAGTAGGGTGTTCCACCAATTTTGAGCTCATTTGGGAAAAATAGCCAATGTAACTTTGGTAAACCCTAGAAATCAGCAGAAATGAACTTGTGTAGATCTAGTTGAGCAAATCATTTATCCTTGATGCACCACTTGGTGTGGTGGCCTCATTTGGTCATGTGAACATGCTCAAAAAAGTTGGGATCAAGGAGAGAAAGTTGGTAGTACAAAGTTGTTCAAATATTATTCTGGTCAGAGAGGGTTTTGGGGCACTTTGATCAATATAACTTTTTCTCCAACTTGTGCCATTTGGTCTAGATGAATTATTAGACCATTTGAGCATGTACACAAGATTTGAGAGCATTTGGACATGTTTGGCAATGTAAAGTTGCTCAAACTTCAAAATGGGCAAAATTGGTTTTGAGGGGATTTCATGGGGTTATGCTATTCTCCATGACATGATACTTGTCAAGATCATTAAACATGTCTTATGTGACATGCTATAATTTTCTTGGAATTTCTAGAGAATATTTCTTTGTAAATATTTCAAAAGCTTGAAATATCCGTAAAGGGTTTTTGAGGATTTGACCAATATTTTGAACATGACCATGTGTTGAAACTCTTATATATGGGAATATATGCCCACCGAGTTTCCTGATTTTTGTCAAATATTTTAAAACAATAAAATAATTTTTCCCTATTAAAGACCATTTCGGCCTTAAGAAAAGCTTTTAAATAAAATAGGAAAATAACTTTTAAAATTGTATTTTGTGGTTACCGAGTCCTACATCTAATAGGAGTCAAATATATTTTAGAAATATTTTACTGCCCTTAATTAAGTACTTGAAGTGCAAATCTCAATTCAGGGGTTTTGGAAAACTAATTTTTAAATACTATTTGGCCAAATTATTTTTGTGAGAAATTATTTTATGCCCTATACACATGGCATGATCATTGGGAAAGGTTTTGGCTCAAGGAGAAGGGGTATAAGAGTTGGAGGATTTATTTGATTTTTTAGAGCACTTTCAAACAAAGAACAAACATTAAATCAAAGCAAAGACAAAACACTCAAAAGTTTTTGTCAAACCACATTTTAGCATGATTTAATGACTTTAAGTGTTGTGCCATGAAAATCAGGGTGTGACAGGTTGGTATGTAAAACAGGTATAATGCTCAGAAAAGAGACCACCAACACTCGACGGGCTTTCTGCCCCGGCTGTTGCATCGTGAGTTCGGCGATTCTAGTGCCGGACAGGACCTCTGGAAAACGGAGTCCTGAAATTAAGAAAAAGGAAGAAAAAGGAAAAAAGAAAAAGAATGACACAATTGGGAGCCCCTGGTGCGGTTGAGCCGCATTCCGGGCGTGCCGTGGTGGTGCCCCTCACTTTATGCCCATGGTATCTCCAGAGCGTAGTTATGTACGCTAGTACTGGCTTCACAATTTCGCGAGGGCTGGGGTTGGGGCCGGATTGCTACGCGTGCTTGAATCGTGTCAGCGGTCTTGTTGTAGGTTACTCCGGCGCCGCTGATGTTGGTCCGGACGCTTAGTGGTCGGACTCGAGAATTGCTGTGAGAGGCTGCTTTGTACCTCCGCCATGAGGGTCGCTGTGGTGCTCCGCCGCTCGAGAGAGCGCTCGTGTTTCCATTGACCGTGATTACCCCGAGGGCCTGGCATCTTGAGCTTGAGGTATGCGAGGCGGCACCGCATTGAACTTTGCAAATGCGTTGGCCCGAAAGCAGTGCATGATAGCCATCATGAACGGGACTATGTCAAAGATTAACTCTTCGCTTTGAAAGTTATCCGGGATCCAAGACCACTTCGAGTGTAATCGAGCCCGCATAATTGGCCTCTACACCCGTATGACGCCTTTAAAGGTCGCTTTTGTATGTTTAATTTTGAGGGTCTATGCCCATTTTGCGACCGATCCTCGATAAAGCAGGTTCAGTTGCTACCGCCGCCCATCGACTCGTGAGGTGAACTGGCCAATAATTGGGTCAAGAACCAATGTGGCGAAACCGCCGTGACAGATGCTAGTGCGGTGGTCCTTCGATCAAGGTGATCGGGCAGAAGAACATGGGTTGAACTGGGCGACCGCTCCATCGCATATACGCCCCTTTAGTGCACGCTCGCCTCCCTTTTGGGTATATGGGTTATGATATCATATTCACCGTCCGCACTTGTGTGGGAAAACCCTTCGTCTCTATTGTTCGGGCGGCCGGGCTCTTCCTTGTCATCGCTATGCAGCCACTTGTCATTGAGTTTGGCGTTAACTTGCTCGCTTTCTTGAACACCCAACAATCCTCGTTGGTGTGATTGGCTAGTTTTTCGGGTGCCATGTATCCGCACAAGCGATCGAGTATTCGGTCCAAGTTGACGGGCCCCGAGTATTTCTTTTGAATGGCTTTACGCCGACCGGTTTAGAGCTTCAATCCGCATTGTCGGCAGATCTTCAGATATCGCCGCACGCGGCGCTTGTCATTGTTGCGACGCGACCTGCCATTGCTGTCCTTAGTATCGGAACTATCGTGGTGTTTGGCCAAGTTGTTGCTTCGAGCTAGCTAGTATCCCTCCCGCACAAAAAGCGGTCATGAGTGTTGTGAGGGCTGCCATGGATTTTGGCTTTTCCTGTCCTAGGTGCCGGCAAGCCACTCGTCATGATGTTATATTTGAAGGCTGCAAGGGCCTCGTGATCCGGACACCAACGATTTGATTTTTCTTTGTTAGGAACCGTGTCCGAATTGTTTGGCCGATTCTTCCGCTGCTGAATTATGTGGCTAAGGTCATCGGCGCCGGTGGTCGCACATATGTGCCCCGGAAGTTATCAAGGAATGCGGCTTTCTACGCCCTCCCAACAACCAATTGATTCTCGCCGCAAGCTGTTGAGCCAATGCCGAACTGGTCCTTTAAGCTTGAGGGAGGTATTTGATGGCATGTAGATCATCACCGCTGGGCCATGTGGATATGGAGGAGATAGTCCTCATCCGCATCGCAGATCTGTGGTACCATCGTATGGTTCGATGTTTACGGGTTTGAATCCTCGGGATTTGATGATGCATTACTTCATCCGTGAAGCATAGTGGGTGTGCGCGCCTATATTGGGCTATATCACGACGTAGCTCATATGAGCTTTGTTCATCGTGTTCAGCCCGGCCGGGTTTGTCAGATCCGCGCGACGGTAATCATCCCGCCGTTGGTGCCCACGTGATCCGTAGATCGATCTTGTATGTTTGTCCTTATCTCCAATATATCTCGCAAGTCCGCGCGCTTTCCGCCTTGGTACTTTTTGAGCGGCGCCGGGTGTGGCTTGAGCGGAGGGCCGAGAGGTTTCTCCGTCGCGCCACGGGTGGCCGGTCCGCCATGTCATGCGCTGGTGATTTGGTGCTTCCTCCTCTAATCGAGGCAAAGGCATGTGTTTGGGGTAGCTTTTGAGGGCGCTCGAGTTCATACTCTTCGGATGCAAGGACTTCACCCATCCGCCGCCTAGCGTGTCATGGTCACTCTAAGTTGTTGCTGCTTTTCTTGAGGCTGCTTGTCGTGGCTATAAGCCCGCGCTTGAAACGCCCTGCTCAAGCGGGATCCTTAGGCACGACAAATTGCCGTCGCCGAGGCTTGCCTCATCTTCGAGGGAGGCGATAATTATCGCCCTCGACCTCCCTTTCGCCGCATTGTCGCGGGACTTGCTTCTCCTCCTCCCGTGGCCGAGTCCCGCCGAGGGGTTGTCTTCGCACCGTCCGGTGTTATTATCTCCCATGCCGGAATCACCATTTTTATTGTGGCAGGATTTAGAGCGGCGCCACCGACGCCGGAACTTCGTTGCTTCTTGAGGGTCATCCTCCGTTGTTCCATCGCTGCTCTATCTTTTGGGATGTCCACCATGTATATGTCATATGACGAGGTGGCCTTCCAGGCCCTATAGGCGTTGTCTTGGTCGCCTCCGCATCGCCGCCCATACCGCCGATGTCTTCGAGTCAAGTCGAGCATGTTGGTTAGATCATCGAAAGTGGCTATAAAGTGGGTGGTGTGTGGGCGTTGAATTTCTTCGTCGTCCGTATCCCAACCTTCCTGCTCAGAGTCCGCCAGGCTCTCCTGGATAAAGAGAGAGACTTTAGTGAGTTCAGATGTCGCCAAAGGGCGAAAATGAAAGATGTCCGCGCAGTGAACTCCATGACCGGCGCCCAATCGGATTCGATTGGGGGCGCGGAGGGTTCGGACCGAGAGGAGTCCGCACCGGAGTCGAGGTCTTGCAAAGGACAGGATGGAGTTCGCTCAATCGCCAGAGAGATCGTAGGCCCCGAGGCGTGTCCAACCACTCATCTCGATCAGGGAATCCGCCCGATTAAGGGTCGAGCGATGCCGGTGCGCCTCTGTGGCAATCGCTCGCTGCAGAGCCAGATCATGCCCATCGAGACAAAGGCGGCACGCCGGTCGTGGCTTGAATCCGTCAAGATCAAGTCTCCGCGACATCGGCCGATAGTTCAAACTTCCAAATCTGACCTGATGGCTGTGGGCGAAGCTTTCGATTCGCTCTAGATGGCTGCTTAATTGCCCGCAGCAAAGCTGCCAAATATGAAGATCTGTCCGGGAGAAAAGTCTCACCCTCGACCGCTGCTGTTGTTGATGATCGGCGAGCCATCGGGCTCACCGTGACGACATAGAGGAACTCAATGAAAGCACCAATGTCGGTGTCAAACCGCGGATCTCGGTAGTCCCAATCCGCGCTTAGGCGGATGGTAATAGGAGACAAGGACATGATAGTTTTACCCAGGTTCGCCTCTCGATGGAGGTAATAATTCTACCTCGCTGATTAATATTGATGATATGGGTAGTACAAGAGTAGATCTACCACGAGATCAAGGAGGCTAAACCAGAAGCTAGCCTATCGTATGATTGTTGTTCGCCCCACGGACTAAAACCTCCAGCTTTATAGACACAGGATAGGTTAGGTTACACGTAGTCGGTTACAATGGTAGGAGATCTACATATCCAGACGCCAAGCTTGCCTTCCACGCCAAGGAAAGTCCCATCCGACACGGAAGAGGTCTTCAATCTTGTATCTTCATAGTCTTGGAGTCCGTTGCGATGGTAGTTCGCTATCCGACACCCCCTAGTCTAGGACTCCTCAATGGCTGTGGCGGACCTGCAAGGTGGTTAGACGACCTGCGCCGAACGAATCTCCTGAGATTATCGTGTGAGAAGGACACGCACCAACGACCCCAGGAGGTGACGTCAGCGGGGCCGGCCCGCCAGACAGAGCTTGGTCGTTGGATTTATCGACGCTGCAAGGACGGGCCCGAGCATAGACGCTGTGGGAGTCCCGGATTAGGGGGTGTCCGGATAGCCGAACTATCACCGTTGTCCGGACTCCTGGACTATGAAGATACAAGATTGAAGACTTCGCCCCTGTCCGGATGGGACTTCCTTGTCGTGGAAGGCAAGCTTGGCGATACGGATATGTAGATCTCCTACCATTGTAACCGACTGTAACCCTAACCCTATCCGTGTCTATATAAACCGAGGGTTTTAGTCCAGAGGACTAACAACAATCATAGCATAGGCTAGCTTCTAGGTTTAGCCTCCTTGATCTCGTGGTAGATCTACTCTGTACTACCCATATCATCAATATTAATCAAGCAGAGTAGGGTATTAACTCCATCGAGAGGGACCAACCTGGGTAAAACATCGTGTCCCTTGTCTCCTATTACCATCCGCTTAGACGCACGCCGGGACCCCTACCCGAGATCCGCCGGTTTTGACAATCGACATTGGTGCTTTCATTGAGAGTTGAACTATGCCGCCGCCGCCGTGAAGGATGCCTCATCCCGCCTTTTAAAGACGATATTATCGCCAAAGGAGCCTTGGCCACCGGGTCGACTCTTCGCTAGGTGGTTTTCTTATGACCGCCAGCCGCCATTTGCTACCGACGATGACTTCTCGAGTCATCGAAACCAATCTTCATGTTAATTCGAACTTGCCGAACAGTTAGATCCGATCGAGCTCTCCTCCGTGAACAAGCTCTTGGATCGTCGCCGCCTCGGGAGTTGCCATAGATCACGACCGGATCGGGCCTAAACCGATCCGAGAGAGATCAACTTCCCTGTGCTACCCATCATGTTGCTGTGATAGAGGAGCAATGCAGCTAATCTTCTTCTATCTTAAGGACTAGCTATGTCCAGATTCCCGATCACCCATGCCGGATTACCAAGAGGGACGGATGTCGATCAAGCCCTGAACTTAAAGTCAGCGGCGGTTGATTCATTGATAGCATTCAAAATCCAAACTTCCAATTCGAAACTTCGCCCCTCGAAGTCTTAAATTGACGGGTTCCGGATCAAGTTCCACCCGCCCACCCAAACATTAGCGATCTATCCCGAATTCGCAAGAGCCCGCTGAAACAAGACATCATTATCGGGCCGATTCTCCGGTTATGGACAGGATAAAGGACGCCGAGAGAAGGACGTAATCTCACTTTTCTGCAATAATTGCACGGACAAGGGAATCCTAAACGCCATAAGTCGTCATTAAATTACATGCTTTATCGACTTGGCAACCATAGTACAAAAGTACTGTATGATGGAGAGTGCTTGGAAAACCGAAGTAATTTTGGGATAATCCGCCCCAATACAACCCTAGTCCGAATAAAAGGGTGCATCATCACCAAGCACCGGTTATACACCAAAAACAAAACCCCTAAAGGGCACGGAACTGCATCGAGGGTTGGCTAAACGGACCTCGCAAAATCCATAGCACGTAGGGCGCCACTCCAACTCATAGCCTTCGAGCATGTTGGATACTACGGCAGGTGGCCAAAAGTGGCGAAGAGCTTCTAGCCTCGAATCCCAGCCCAAAGAACACCAAGACGGTATTAATACTTCGAGACTTTCAGATCAAATAACATGCGGAAACGAACACTCCGCAACCTTGTCAAGTCTACCAAGTAGCAAAAATAAATCCATGGAGGACACGGCTATTACCTTTAATGCCGTGATTTAACCCAAATCCAACAGCCCGAGCACCACCGCATTGGTCCTCAGTCCAATAGTGGATTTGCCGCTTTCTACGGTACTCATGGATGGCGGCAGCGGACTAAACCTCATCTACGAGGAAACCTCGTAAAAATGGAAATAGATCGAACCGCATTGAGCGAAGCAAAGACAACCTTTAGAGGAATAATCCCTAGCCGGAAGCATGCTGCACAGAAAAATCACACGACGAGTGTTCGCTCACGGACAATTACAGGTCCGAGGAGGTCACATTTCAAGTGGCCCTGCTCAGCAGCGGATATCACGCTTTATTAGGCCGAGAGGCATTCACAATTTTTCAAGCTATACCCCATTATGGGTACATGAAGCTTAAAATGCCCGGACCTAACGGAATCATCACTCGCTAGTGATCCAACATAGCACTCCGCCGCCAAAACAAGACAGCCGACTAGCCCTCGAGGCACTATCCAAGCCCTAGCGGCGGAGGAACTCATCGCGATGCGCCCATGGTGAACAGGACGATGTGATACTTGATAAAAGATCCAAGTCCACCTCTTTAAACCAGCGGATGAAATAGTCAAATTCCAAGTCCACCTAACGGACTTCGCAAAGACGGCCTCCATTGGGGCACAATTAAACCCCGATGTAGACGCCAGACACGAGAATTTCTACGAAAATCGATATTTTTGCCCGCACCTTCACACATGCCAGAATCCCACGCCGGCTGGCCGAGCACAGCCTAAATATCCTAAAAGGATTCAAGCCACCAAACAGTGCTCTTTGGTGCTTTTCCAACCCAAGAGATAAAGCCATGGGAGAGGAGCTAGCCAAACTTCGAAGCCGGATTCATCGAGATATAAAACAACCGGACTGGCTAGCAAACCTGGTGATGGTACCAAAGAAGGATAAACTCGCGCCTATGTGTTGATTTCAAAGACCTTAATAAGGCTTGCCGAAAGGATCCTTCCTCCCTCGCAGTGATTAAATTATCGACGCTACAGCAGGACACGACACATTGTGCTTCCTCGACGCTGCATCCGCTACCACCAAATCAAGATGGCGGAGCTGCACTAAGCTGCAATAGCATTCATCACTCCATACGCCCATTCTGCTTCAACACAATGCCCTTCGGCTCAAAAACACCGTGCAACATATCAGCACATGATTCGTATATGTCCGAAAACCAGATCGGCAAAACAGTGGAAGCATATGTAGATGATGTGGTCGCAAATCCAAGCATGTCGAAACTATAGTAGACGACTTGAGGCTCACATTCGACAATCTTCAAAATATGACATTAAGCTCAATCCGAAAATGCGCTCTTTATGCTCCAACCGAAAGCTCCTGGCTTCATTGTGTCCGTAGAGGAATTGAAGCAAACCCAGCCAAGATCCGAGCTCACACAATTGATATTCCAAGACCTCAAACAAATACAAAATTGATCGATGGGTAGCGTTTAAGCCACTTTATTTCCGCTTGGGAAAAAGGCGTTATCCTTTACCGCCTCCTCCAGCACCAACACCTCGAGTGGACGGATGACGCCACGGCCGACTCAAGAAATAAAATCCATATTGGCAACAACCGTCCTGGTCGCGCCAACGGGCAAACCAATGCTATTATATGTCGCCGCAACACATCAAGTTGTCAGCGGTGCTCGCCGTCGAACGAGAACGGACGGACACCGTTCCTCTTCAAAACCGTTTACTATGTGTCCACCGTCCTAACTCCATGCAAGTATCGGTACCCACATTATCAAAAGATAGCATACGCGTGTTCATGGCATCCTCGAAGCTGCGACACTACTTTCAAGAGTGTTCGATAACGGTAGCCTCAAGTACCTCTTAACGACATTATAAACAACCGCAACGCGACGGGCCGGATTGCTAAATGGGCCATAGAGTTCCTTCCATTCGACATAACCTATAAGCCACGCATTTGAGCTATTAAGTCGCAGGTTTTGGCCGACTTGCGGTCGAATGGACCGTCGAACTCCCTAAAGAGTACGGCGATACTCCAATTGATCATGCACTTTGACGGCTCCAAATTGTTGGTCGGTTCGGGTCTGGCGTCGCCCCGACGCCCCCAACCGGGACACAGTCCAATACGCCCTTCAGATAATGTATACGGACTCCAACAACGCAGCTCAATACGAGGCCCTTCTCGCACGGCTCCGGATGGCAGCCTCCATGGGCATTAAACGCCTAGAGGTGCGCGATTCAACCTCGCGATATCTCAAATAAACGGAGACTTTGATGCCAAAGATCCAAAATGGCAGCATACCGCAATGCGGTCCTAAAATGTCAAGACGGTTCAAGGGCTCAATTTCATCATATTGCCCAGGATAACAACCAGGCGGCGGACATATTGGCACGCATCGGTGCAAAACGTGATGCCGTCCCGCCCAACACCTTCCTAGAACGGCTATTCAAGCCATCCGTAATATGGGAAGGGGAGTCCGGAAATAACAATACGGACCCAACCGCATCGCCGACGCCAACACTGACACAATCGGAGGCTCGCCACCGAGATAACACCTCCGCCACAAAATAATGGCGGTTATCGCCTGCGGATCGAACCATTCCTAGCCTACCTAACTAGGCAGGAACTCCCCAAGACCAAAATGAGGCTCGCTGCATAGTACGGCGATCTAAAGCCTATAAAGTCCATGAGGGAGAGCTTTATAAGAAAAGCACAACAGAGTCCTTCAAAGGTGTATCTCAAGAGGAAGGGCTAAACCCATCGGCTGAAATTCATGCCGGACGGGTGGGCACCACGCCATAGCCGGGCCCTTGTAGGCAAGGCCTTCCGACAGATTCTATTGGCCCACGGCCCGGCAGATGCGCAGGATTTAGTCCAACGATGCGCCGGTTGCCGCTTTTTGCTAACCAAAGCCACATGCCACCCACCGCCTCAAAACTATACCCATCACCGCCGCTCACGGTCTGGGGCTGGACATGGTTGGACCACTTAAGGGAGGAACCCACAAGCAAAAATACCTATTGGTCATGGTGGATAAATTCACCAAATGGATAGAGGCCAAGCTCGTTAAAACGGCCAATCCGACCGTGATAGACTTCATATCAGGGTAGTGCACCGCTACGGTGTCCCCACAAGATCATCACCGATAACGGCACCAACTTCACGGCCGATGAGGTCAAATTATGGTGCAAAAACATGGGCATCAAGCTCGACACGCCTCGCCTATCACCCTCAAACCAACGGTCAAGTCGAGCGAGCAAACGGTCTAATCATGAGCGCATTAAACCTAGACTAATGCGGTCCTCAAGGAATCTAACACGACCGGTTTGAGGAGCTCGACCAGACTGGGGCTGCGGACCACGCCAAACCGATTACCGGATTCACACCATTTTTATGGTGTACGACGCAGAGGCGTCTTGCCTCATGACATAATACATGACTCACCTCGCGCGCATGTATGAAGAAAGAGAAGCCGAGCTCGATCGGGAGGACAGTTTGACGCATTGAGGAGGAGCGCGACGTGGCAAAAGCTCGCTCCGCATTTTATCAACAGAGGCTCAAGATATCAAAGCAGGAAGCACGGGCCAAAGCTTATAACATTGGCTAACTAGGTTCTACGCTCACCGGACAAGAAAAAGGACAAACTCAAGCCCAAATTGGAAGGTCCTTCATCATCGACCAGGTCCCGACCGGGCGGAGCATACCGCTCTGTGAAACGATCGGATAACCGACTCGAGCCAAACCCATGGAATGCAGCCCGCCTACGAAGATTCTATGCTCAAGCGCCGGACTCCAAGTTCGCCTCCTTCCTCCGCCCACATTTTCTATTTTTGCTGTCTTTTATTTCTCTCCTTCCTCCTCCTTCTTCTTGAAGCCTTTAGAGGCTCGCTTGCGCTTTGTTCGCACATATTTGACGCGCTGTCCGTGCTCATTATACTTCTGGGGCTTTTTAATGTTTATTTATACAGGCTTCATGCCCAACACATGTGTCAAACTTCCGCATGTACCTTTTATTCACCATTATATGCATCGACATGACTTAAGTTTTGGCCAAGATGGGTTGCCTGGCTCCTGTGCTTACCCCTACATTCCCGATTGTTCGGCTAGGTGGTAAAGGGAGCACCTCAACGATTGTTACCGCTGGTCACCGGATGTGTACCTCGACTGGGTGAAGCCGAAGCTAGCGTTTAAGGGAATATTCGGTCGGTGAACTGAAAGATGATTTTTAACTATTTATCCATCTGCCCCGTGATGATTTTCTCTGCTTTCTTAGCAGTTTTGACATGCACTTTAGGGCATGCCTCCCAGCGAAAGGAACCCTTAACGAAACTATTCTCCCTGGAAGATGTTTCTTACTATCCATGTAATATAACATAACTAGTTGGGCACTTGTCTGATACAGCAATAATGACCCCTATGCCTTGTCTCCATGCATGCCCCAGTTCTTATATAACCGCGAGGATATTCGGACACACTCCGGACTGTTGGGTCCCGAGGTCGAAGAGAAAAGGTCCGCTATGACAAACGATCTACAATCCGGCTAGAAGACATTTTTCATGTCATATTCAATTACATAGTCAACTCGACTCATTGTATTCCTCCTCAATGACATCTAATAGGTTATCTAATTTACAATCTTGTTAGAATACTTGGCGCCAATTCTACTTGGCCGCATACTAAGCTTACAGGATCTCCTTCCCATCAGCCCCACAGTCCGACTCGCCATGTGGTTTGGGTCACCTGGTACCGCTGCCTTTACCATGACCCAGTGCCTCCTCGGCGCCTTTGACGGCAGGCTGATATCTTCCATAGTCAAGCGCCGTGTTCTTGAAGCCGCCTCCGCCAGCTCCCCAATGCCTTCGGGAGATAGCTGGCCACAAGGCCTGGCCGACGCTTTTCATCACCGCCAACTCGCTCGTAGCCGACGCAGTTCGAAGAAGATCACCAAGAACTGGGCATCTCTCCTCGTGACGACATGTGAGCAAACCTACATACATGTTTTTGTTAGTCGCCTTCCTCGTCAACTCTTTCAAAGTTCGCCAAGCACTTATCGAAAATGCCGCGATGAAGCCGCCGATTCTCCTTTACGAGTCGCATAACCGGGCACGAACATCCTTAGTTCCTCACCCAGCTTGGGTGTTGGCATCTTGAGGTTATTTTTCTCCCGCCGCACTGTAAGCATGCTCGCCGCCTTTAGCTGGCGCAGAGCTGTTGCTTGTCCGGATCTAGTCCGCGCCACCTGCAATATTATTGTCGATTTACACACGCCGCACTTCATAAACTATTTATCTTTGAGGCATATATTACCGTAGGGGGTCTCGTGGCTCCTCAGAAGCGCTAGTGCGGCCTCAAGTTGGGCCTTGCATTCTTCAAGCCCCGGGACAGTGGGTATTCTTTTTTGTAAGATCTCAGATAACAAATGATCCTTAAATAAGTTATTCTAACTATTTTAAGTCTCGGGGCTACCGCATATATAATCGCAAATTTCTCACCAGATGTCCTTACATACTGCCCGTGGCTCGCTAGACCATCTTGAGCGGCACGGAGGTGCGATCTCCTGAATTGAAGGCATTCAAGGCCTCTTGGGAGAAACATGCGCCACGAAGAACTGTCCGGGCGGCGCCAGGATTCATGGCGCCTCCACCTCGGAGTTGGTGGCGGACAATATGTCGGCATCCTCTCGTTGGAGGAGCATCCGACCACGCCTGCGGCTCGCCTCCACCACTGACCCGCTTTGAGCCCGGGCCGGCAGAGGCTCGATTATAACCTCTCCGACTCACCCGCGAGCGCTTTTTTCCGAAAAAGCACCAGCGTTAGTACACCTTCCAGAATCAACCGGAATATGGTGACGCGCCATACCGCTATGTGGAGTTTCGATCCGACCGCACTTTTTTAGCTCATGGGCAGATTGCCTCGCTGGCTGACGCTGGCTCGGGCCTTCGCCTCAAGGCACCCCCGCAAACACCATTGGTATACGGTGATCAAGAAATAAGCACGGATGGGTCATTATCAGTGGTATTGGGACCTCGGTCTCGCCACTCCGTGAGGCTGGAAGTATTCGGGTAATCGGCCGTAATGGCAACCAAAGCATTGTCGATGCTGAGTTGGTGGAACACCCCACGATCTACTCCACCTTTATATCCGGATCCTCTTCGAGGCTGGATCGAGGGACCGCCCGGATCCTCGGGTTGTGGGGCAGGCTGTATCTTCTCCACGGCCCGTGCGGTTCCCCAAGTAAACCATGAAATGAGATATTTAACCACGGAACATGGATCGGACAGGCCACAAAGATGTTTGCTTACCCAACTTCGAGGATTATTCAAGAAAACCCGCCATGGATTGACGCGAGAAAATCCTCCTCCTCCCTTTATACATGGCGACATAGGTCTTCACCAGTTCGGTGACCGATCCCGCCCTTTGCGCCATGGCGGTGGCATCGCCCTCCCCGCTGAAGTCCCACATGGGTGGCCCCTATATTGAGCGGCTGCACTCCCTCATAATGCAGATTGCCATGACTCCAATCATGGTCAATCCGCATGAGCCAAGAATCTTATTCGCCCATCAAGCAAAGGACATCCCGGCCATTTTCCTCGGGGCTCAAGGGCGCCACTTAGGCGCTTCTTCGAGGAGCATTACAACTCGAAGGCCGATCCAACAGATCCGTAGCGGACATCCTCCATGTAAAACCATTCTCAAGGCTGCCTTCGACGCTTCTTCGGGTTCCGGATAGATATCCGTCCCGCGATGCGCCATAGTTCGCCCGCCCACTTGATATATCAACCCTCATGAGAACGGGTACTAGGCAGAATAATCTCTTCCACAAATAAGAAAATGAGCCTCGATGCCCAAGAACAGTTCAGACAAGGCCACGGGCCCGCGATGTGCAAAATGGAGGTCAAAGGTGGTGCAACTGGGGTCAGAGAACTCCAAGAGCCCCCAGAGAAACGGATGAATTGGAAATCTGAGTCCTCTTACTAGATAAGAGATTAAGCATACCCGCCTCCTTTAGAGGGATCGGGACACTCTCCGCTTGCTTTTCGCCTTGTAGGTGGCAAGTCCGCTCGAACCGAACCATAAAGGCCGGGAGAAATCCTTGGTTTGAGTATAACTAGCTCGCTATGCGGACTGAGCATCTATCCCACTTCTGTGGTGAGGGCTGGGAGCGAGAGGAGGAACCGCCGACCGTCCATGATGGAATGGGCTTTGGTCGAGGCGCCCGATGAAAGCTCGTGAAGTGGGATGGTGTGACTCAGATCTAGATCTCGCCTTTTATAGGCGTGCCTATTTCGCAGCTAGGGGGTAAGTGTAAAATACCCTGCTTTTCATTCATTCAAACACGGAAGGTGGCCATTATTGGGCGAGAAGCCAAGGAACGCAACATTTAGCGTGTTTGACACTATTCAAAAGTATATGGAATTTGGAGAAGAACCCGCCTCGCAATGCCAAGACAATCAACGCGCCGACTCATCGCTATTGAAGCCTGGTTCGGGGCTACTAAGGAGTCCCGATTAGGGGTGTCCGGATAGTCAACTATCACCGCTACGGACTCGACTATGAAGATACAAGATTGAAGACTTCGCCCCGTGTCCGGATGGGACTTTCCTTGGCGTGAAGGCAAGCTTATACGATACGGATATGTAGATCTCCTACCATTGTAACCGACTGTAACCCTAACCCTATCCGTGTCTATATAAACCGAGGGTTTTAGTCCAGAGGACTAACAACAATCATACCATAGGCTAGCTTCTAGGGTTTAGCCTCCTTGATCTCGTGGTAGATCTACTCTGTACTACCCATATCATAAATATTAATCAAGCAGAGTAGGGTATTACTCCATCGAGAGGGACCAACCTGGGTAAAACATCGTTCCCTTGTCTCCCGTTACCATCCGCCTAGACGCACAGCCGGGA